>BPLR01016176.1:0-209204 GCA_021605095.1 Caerostris extrusa | reverse complement strand
GTTACGTATTGCTATTTTATAGTAACACTGATAAATTATTGCGTAATGAATTGCAATAAATTTAATATTTATATCTGTGTAAATTTTCATATAATATCTTGTGCAACAAAAAATGTTAAAATAATTGTTTTAATTTTCCTTACAGAGTTAAGAGTCATTTCTGATATTAATATTTTGTTTTGTAAATGCCATGCATCGACATATAAATGTATTTATTGACAATTCAAAGCGGCAATGATACATTAAATCGGGATGATATCAGCCAAATACATTAAATCTCATTATCTTATATAAAAGAAAATTATGTTGGTTCAAAAATATTTTTCCAGAAAACTATACATTTGAATTGTTTTTAAGAATTAAAAAAAAAATACCGTTGTTTTATGCATCATTATGATTCTGACCTTGCGCCATAAAACTCCAACCAGCCAACCAAAAACCAAAATTAGTATGCGTACCTATTTTTTTTTTTTTTCGGATTATCAATAATAATATTTTAAACGATCATTTTTAATCAATTTTTAAAATGATCCTTTTTGAAAAAATTAAACAACATAAAATTTAATATTAACCATAAAATGTTTTCATTAAAAAATCATCTTGAAAATTATATTTTCTCTTTTAGCATAGTACTGCTGTGTGCAAAAGAGTAAGACCACTTTTCTTTCAAATTCCCGGCGCTTATGGAATTTCACTATTTTTTTAGGTTGCTGGCACTGTCTTTTCGACATTCTGTGTGAAAAATTCACATCAAAATATTAATTAGTGTTTGAGTTGAGTTACGCTTGTCTTTGTGAGACGCTCAAACTGATTCCGGCGATTTTTGAAATGTCGAATTCATTTGAGCAAAGAACTTGCATTCAATTTTGTGTGCGGAAACGTATAGAATGTTGCAGAAGGCATTCGGTGAGCATTCCTATTTCGGAAAGAAATGTTTAGAAGCGGTATAAACCCTTCCAGAAGGCAAAGAACGCATTGAAGATGAAGAGCCATGTGGTCGACCAACCACCTCAACCGACGAAGCTCAAGTCCAAAAATTAAAAACATTTGGTGTTTGCAAACCGTCAATTTATAATTAGAACGCTGCTGATGATGTTGGAATTTCAAAAGGATCGGTCAATTCCATTTTGGGCCTCAAACGCGTCAAATCTCGATTGGTACCGAAAACACTGAATGTGCCAGCTCACACTGCATTGATTCTTCGAGACTTTTTCGCCAAAAAATGAAACCCCATATCGTTCCACGATTACTGGCTATTCCCTGAACTCAGAAGACCACCGTTTTGAGTCGATTGAAGAGACTCAACGTGAATAGCCCGCATGCTTTGAAGGTCATAACTACCGATGACTTTTTAGCATGCATAGCTTAAGTGCATTGTTTCCGGAGGGAAGTACTTTGAAGGCAGAATTATAATTAAAATTTGGAAGAATAAATAAAGAGTTTATGAAAGAAAAAATAATTGGTCTAACTTTTGGGCACAGTAGTATTTTGAAAAAGTGTGATCAATCTCAATTGCCGGAAAAATATTCAGGGCAGGCCGCGTGTTGGCCGCCCCTGGTTTTTATACGTCTAAAAAATAGAACTATCTAACTTCTGAATGTTGACAGGTAAAATCCGCGCACGAGCAGAAAAGTCTAAATAATTGCATGAATATAAAAGTAAAAAATAAAATAATTGCACAACACTATAATGCTGTTTCGTTCCTTTATTGATTTTAAATTAAGTATAATTCATTTTTTTAATTTTATTATTGTTGTAATTCTTTCACTTTTGATAATGACACACTATACTTGAAATAAAAAATTTCCTGTGCGCACCATAACGTTCACGTAAAAGAAAGATTGACAAATTTATTAGAAGGTGTTCAATTGTTTACTGAGAAATTTAATATAAATATTTTACTCACCATATTCTATCTATCGCAAAGTGTGCCCTCCGCTGCAGGTTCACAAACGAGTCACATTTATTATCCTGGCGGCACCAAAGAGTTTGGCATACATCCTGGAAGTGAACATTAAATACAAATATATTATTAAATGTGATACAGAAAACAATTTTTAAAGTAAATTCTTAAATTTTTGAAACTCACATATTTTTAATGTTATTAAATGCAGGGTGATTATAATTAAAGTCCCACTTTCAAAATGCTGTACAAAAAATCAAAAAGAACCACTCGTCACAATGAGTTCACATTTGAACTGAAGATACTTGAAGAATGGAGAAACGGTATGGTATCAAAAAAAAAAAAAAATCTCACCTATTTCTCCCATCCAATCAGGTATGACCTTGCCTTAGTGGATGGGCTTTCCACTAACACTGTCACAACTGTTGAATGACTTGGAAGTCCTTTCTTTCCTTCAAAAAACCGAAACAATCAAACAAATTGGTAAATATATATGTTTATAATATATATGTATAATTACTTATTATATATACATATATATACATATACATATATATATATATATATACACTCATGTCCATAAATTAAGAGATAATTCAGAATCACACAGAAATTGAACTCTAAAATAAAAATTTCACCTGTAGAATTATCACACACATCTTGAAGAATATGCAAATTATAGGAAAAACACCAGATGGCGTGGATAGTACGTCACAATGACGAGAGTGTAAGAGAGGGGCATATAAGGAATGGTTAAAAGAAGTAAAATTGTTCACAAGCGCTTTAAAAAGCCTTTCAGTGCAATAACCGCATAGTTATGGCACAAAGGAAGCATTTGGATGATTTTTTACGTGGTAGAATTATCGGACGACTGGAATGTGGACGTAACCAGAACTTGAACGCCCAGAGTGTCATCTCCAGGCTTTGGCAACTATTCCAAGATGATGGTAATGTGAGTAGATGTTACAGCACAGGTCGCCCCTGAGTTACAACGCCGTGAATGAGGACCGGTATTTCAGCAGTTACTGCCAAAAGAAACAGACGGAGCACAGCATCAGACCTATCTCGTCAGCTCTCTTCAGCTACCGGTATGACAGTTTCAAGGCAGACCGTGTACAGACTCTTAGGAGCACATTGGTCTATATGCTCGTAGGCCTGTCAGATGTGTTCCACTAACCGCAACTCACCGTCGCCTGCGATTAACCTGTAGTAGAAGGCATGCACTGTAGACACCACAACAGTGGTCTTGTGTGATGTTTTCCGGGACGAGTCCAGGTTTAGTTGCAGTCTGATTGTCGCCGGACTTTCATATGGAGAGCGCCAGGTACCCGTTACCACCAAGAGAACACCATTGAACGACACCGTTACGGTGCTGCAGGATGGATCGTTTGGGGAGGAATTATTCTTGGTTCCAGAACTGACTTGCATGTTCAGAGTGTAACGATGACAGGTCACATCTATCGGGATGTCATTCTGGAACAACATGTACGTTTGTTTCGGGCGCCATGGGTGCTGAATTTCTATTTATGGATGACAACGCCTGTCCTCACCGAGCAAACATTGTAGACGAATACCTTCAATTGAGGATATCACCCGTATGGATTGGCCGGCATACTCACCGGACTTGAATCCAATAGAGCATGTGTGGGATATGCTTGGTCGATGAATTGCAGCCCGTCAACCCCTCCCACCTATCAACCGGAACTTCGAAGGGCATTGCTTAATGAGTGGTGTAATATTCCCCAAGATCAGATTGATAATTTGATACTCAGCATGCCTAGGCGTTGTAAGGCCTGTATTGCATCGTCCGGGAGACATACTCCATATTAATCATCATACTAACCATGTTATACTGTTTTTTGTAAGTAGGTTTTTTTTTAAATTTGCTCCAGGGAGTAAAAATCGCAATTTTTATTAATTATGTCAAACATATAGCATCTTTTTTGCTCTTTACCTTTCTTTTTTAATAAATGGACTTTATAAATCAGTCAAATTTGTTTTGCTTCTGTATCTTTGCCTGAACTTCATTATCCTTAATTTATGGACATGAGTGTATATATATATATATATATATATATATATATAAATCACACTTGCCGCTTATTTTGTCTTAACAGTTTCCGATTACAAAAGATTAACCATAAATTTTCGTTTTTTTTAATTTTCAAATTGTTAAGAAAAAAATTTTAATAGCAAAAAAATCTGATGTATTTCAATTTGAGACAGATTTTCTGAACAAGTACTCTTATCTAATGTAAATTTTAATTGGTTCAAATTTCTTTTTATGAATGAGAATTTTCATGGTCCTGAAAAACATTCTGATAAATCGCCATTCAGCAATATAATGATTAGCAGAACTGTATCCAGTTTAAATTTGTATTCCATGTACTATTTACCTTACTAAAACAGCATATCAGCCTTCGCAAAATTAATAAACCTTCACGTTTTAATTTGATAGACACTGTCTATATCAAGAAAGAATTATAACTACTTTGACCAAGACCAGTTTTATTAATTTCATTGAGAAATGCGAAGGCGTAAAAAATAATTAATTTTATTACGAATAGAAAAGAAAAGTGATAAAGTATTAAAAGGTTAGCATAACGAATGCAAATCATACAAAGAAATGTTTCAATATTTATCACTCAAGAATAAAATTCTAGTATTTTTGAAAAGTAATATGATAATCAACGTTAATTATCCAACACGTGTCCCGGTAGTAAAGCACTCATTGATTAAACAAACCAATGTTGCGGTTGAAGTTGTTGACAAAGAAATGACAAGTGATTGGGTTTAATTTGTTTCAGGAAATTTGAATCGTTAAGTGACAAATTCCTCTAAAGATATTATCAAAAAATTATTAGTTAAAATAGTAACTGCAAACAACAACAAATCCAATTTGCACATCAACAAATGCATTTTTGCCGTTTAGTTCTAAATAACAGTGTGTGAAGGAGCGTTTTCTGCAATAACAACAATTCAAAACAAATACCGAAGTAAATTAGAGTTAGAACCAGATCTTTGAATAGCATTAACACAAGACATCCAACAAGATATTTCCGATATTACAATAAATGCAATCACATTGTTCACATTCAATTCTAATTGAAAAAAATTGTGCATATTTGCGCATATTTAATTATGTGCATATTGTTCGAAATAGATGAATAGCAAATAGTTTGGCTCACACAGATAAAGGTTTGAGTTAGCGGGCTGTTAATTTTTTACTATACCATATATATATTTCGTGTTTTATTGAATACTACAAGAATGGCCAAATTCAATAGACACGTGAATATAGAAATTTTGAATAGATCAAGAACTTCATGAAGAATGAATTGTTCAAGAATCTCTAAAAGAATATACGCAAAAGTAAGATAAATGTAGTAGTAAATAAAGAATGAAGTATTCCCAATTCTACAAGAAACGTTGTCACATTCAATAGCCAAAAGAATATATGAATATTTGAAAATATTAGGCATAAATAAAAACGAATGAAGTATTCCAAATACAATAAGAAGAATTATATAATGAGAAAAAAAATAGTGGTATCACAAAATTTAATTTTTCTGTTCAAGAAATAAACGAAAAATGAATAATTCAATGTAACGAGTCTTAAGAGAAGTTGCGGGATGTTTAATAACGAGAGTTACGAGCGATTATCCACCATCCCCCAACTTTTCATTAAATTCAATAGAAGAATCATCAATTCCCACACAAAAAAATGTTTTTGTATAAAGCTAACTACAAGGGATACATTCTATAGAAAAGTACTTTTTTACAGAACATAAAGCATTAAAATGAAAAAATAATTCAATATCACTCTAGTCACTTCAATATCTAGATCAATATCAGTCCAGTTTTAGTCTTGTCACTCTATTCACTTTAATATATAGTCCAATATCATTCTTGTTTCAGCATTATCACTCTAGTCACTTTAATATATAGTCCAATATCACTGTTTTAGTTATCATTCTAGTCACTTTAATTCGAAATCCTCCCAACAAAATGGAAGAATTAGCCTGAAGAATGAAAATCGATAACCATGATCTGGGCATCGATTGCCCAATAAAGAAATCATTTAACATTTAAGGACAATTTTCTTCAATCCAGACATTTTCTGACATAATAAAAGCAAAAAAAGAAACATATTTAATTTCCCAATTAACATTTTCTTACTTTGTTACAAAGTAGTTCTTAAAAGACGTTCACCTCGAAAATCCCCGCAATTCTGCTTAGGAATAAACAGAGAATGAACATTTTGCACCTTCATAAAAAAAAAGAAGAAGAAAACTTCTCAAAATGAGCGAACAAATATGGTAAGGCCACCTGACCAAGGATAATCCGTGGGAATGAACCTTAACAAAACTTTTCTTAGTACAGACGCTCCATCAGCAACAACACACACCAAGGATAACGTGAGGTTTTTCGTGATTCAAATACCGAACGTTGCCTTAAATCCAAACAGCAACCGACTGGCAACTGGCGTACTGATTACGGAATACCAATTTGGGAAATACCCTTAACCTCATCTTAATTCATAAATATGATTTTAATTTTAATTGGCTGCTTTATTGTTAATACAATAGAACCTCTGTAAGTCGAACTTCAAGGGAGACGCCAAATAATAGGAGTTATAGAGTTTTCGACTTATGGAGGATTTCGACTTACGCGGATTTTGTAAGAAATATTCGACTTGTAGAGGTTTAGATTCTGTCTAACTTAGTTTGAGTTTGAGAGGTAAAATAAATTAAAATTCGACTTAGAGGTAATAAACATGTTTATTTGCAACTTAAAAGTTATATTATGTACCGCAATAAAAAAAATCAAAATAATTCCGAAAGAACCTTAAAATTAAAAATATTATGTATTAAAAAGTCAATTATTATTATTTATTATTATTTTATTTTTTTGCTTTAGACAATTCGATCGTTCTCTATCTGTAGCATTATCTAAGCTATAAAAGAGCAGAAAATTCTTTGAACTTGTAGTGGATGACACTGGATGTTAATACAGTTTTTTCAAATATTAATTCATTCATTAAATTTAATTAATTCATTTTAATTTTTTTCTTAGAAATAAGTTGAATGTATCTACCAATAGATGGCACCAGATAAACTAAAAAAATGATTGAATTGTTGATTGATTTTTTTTTTATTTTGTTATTCAATCCTTTTTTTTTTTTTCTAACAAAATAAAAAGGGGTAAAAAGTGTACAAATAAAAACCTAACGTGTTACTGATCGGAAAGATACATTTTTAGGTGCACAAAGTAGCAGAAATAGCGAAAAGAGGTGAGTTCAGATTCGAACCCTCAACCTCACGGTCGGAGAAAAGCAAAAACCGAGGTCGCTCGCACAAGTCTTGCGGTCAAGTGTCTCCAACGGTGTCGCGACACTCATGCAATTTTGCGGTTGCAACCCTTTAATTCTGATGTTATCAAAATATTGATGGATCACTCGCTTGACACGGCACAACAGATGGGTGAACCGTCCCATAATATATGCAATATGATGAAGGGTTACTTGCGGTCAATGCAAATTTTTATTGAAAACTGGCAATATTGTTTTCTGATAAAAATGCTATAAAATCACGGAAAAACCGCATGCGTTTCGCTGGAATTGATTCTATGAGAAATTCCTACTATTTATAATGTAATTTAACACCATATTTCGCTATCTTAGAACTATAATTGAGTTTATTAGATTTATTTCCTAATTTAAAGGACACCACATATCATTATCTTAGTACTACGATTGCATTTGTTATATTTTTATTTCATAATTTAAAGAACACTATGCTTCACTATCTTATATAATTACATTTATTATCTTTATTTCACAATATAAAAACACTATATTTCACTACCTTACTACTATAATTGCATTTATTATATTTATTTTATAATTTAACGGACACTATATTTCGTCTTAAATACTATATTTCACTGTTTTAGTACTATAATTTCATTTATTATATTTATTTTATAATTTAAAGGACACTATATTTCACTATCTTAAGTACTATAATGGCCTTTATTATATTTATGTCATAACTTAAAGGAAACCAACCTTAATTATAGTGAGGTAAAATAAAGGGGAAAAAAATATGAGAAAGATAACAAGTAATATAATAAGGGAATTGCGAATATTGTGGTAAATAAACAACTAGATGAATTGCATCCTTTTTGTGTTTAACTAAATGAAATATAATTTTAAGATAAGACTTATGAATATTTACATTTATTAACAAAAAAGAAAATCCTTTATAGGAAAAAAGTTCTCGTATGCATAATTACATTAATTTGAAGATTAAATCTAGACAAAGATAATAATGTGAAAACATAATTTTTTTATCTTTTTACATGCGGTTTAAATAGAATTTGCATAACAATTCTCAGAGGAATCGATATTCCTGTCCCAGAAATTAACACTCAAGAACTATTAGTTAAAATAAATAAAAGACTTTTTCTAGACGCAGAATTTTTAGGGATTCTACTTCTTCATTGGTGCAACAGTATCAAGTTTCTCAAGCTTTAAGCCCATTGATTAGATAGAAAAGACTGATATGTATATATATATATATATATATATTTATTAATTAATTTAAAAATTAACTTATTAATTATTTTTATTTTTAATTAATAAAAAAATTATGCGTATATAATTTTTTTATATTATTATTATAATTTTTAACAAGGTAATAATAAAAATAAATAAACAATATAAACAAAAACGATTGGGGGAAAGTGTGACTCAGTGGAGAAACTGCATGGTCATTCGGAAAGGAGGATATCGGAGCGTTAATGAACACTATTCAGAACAGCGCGAGGTCTTTTTGCGATTTTTGAAATCAGAAATGTCGTCATCATTGTCGCTTAGATCATTCAAAACGGAATTATTAATATTGGGAATGAAGTTGTAAAGATTTTGTGTGCAATTTTATGAACAAATTGTTTAAAACATGGTAAGGAAAGAGCATGTCTGAGCCCTTTGGAAAAACCAGGGCGAATTTTGTAATCATACGTAGGATTTTATTTTCAAGTCTTTGCAGGATCTCGAAATTCGACGGAGCAGTAGATCCCCAAATAGAACCCGCATATGCAAGTGGACGCAAGTAAACAATATAAATGACTTTTTTATTTTCAAGGACATAGTAGAGTTCCTACAAATAAATGGATACAGTACGCGAATGCATCTATTAAATTTATCGCTAAGATAGTTAATGTGAGGAGCATAATTTAATTACTTTTTAATTGCATCCAAATATTTAGTCTTTCCAGCACAATTAATGGGATTATTATAAATTTTGATAGAAGCATTGTTAAAAACCCTTTTCATCATAATCATTGGCGCAACAGTCCATTGTGGGCCAAGGCCGTCTACCTACTGGTAGATTTTGAGACGAGAGATGTTTTTTTTTTTTACGGTGTGGGGTTGTCAGCTCTATGCCAAATGCTCAACAGTCATATGAGACCTGAACCTACGACTTAAAGTGGATCCCGAACCATCATAAACATCCATGGCACCTCTGAGACTCGAAACCATTACCTGTGATATCGAGCACTAGCCACCTCGGCCATTCAGGCCCAAGAAGCGTTTGACGCGTGAATAATATAATATCAGTGGAACAGGATGTTAAACAAATGTACATCAACCACCAATATCTTGATGATTGTGTGCAAGCAACCAACCTCTATTCCTTCGCAGTGCTCAGCATCCGGTCCGTACTGCAGACGGCACTGGTGGTGGGCGTCGTACATGGCTCCCGGAGGTAGCTCGGGAAAATAAAACTCGTGATCGGAAGGCTCGTCGTCCAGACAGTTGCCCCAGTCACGACTGAAAAGATATGCATATTATATTAAATAAGCAAACTTCTGAAGAATCTGCTTCGCAAATAAGATTATAACTGTAAAAAATCTATGCATTTATTCCAGTGTCTGAATTTAGTAAGTAACGTGAAAAAAAAGATTCAATATCTAGCATATGGCTTTATTGGAAATCAATCCATTACAAGATTCAATATAATTTCTTCTAACAAACAGAAAAATTAATAATTTGAAATATGAAAATTATTATTTTTTATTAATAAACATTTGGATAGAATTATTATGATGGGTTTTTTTTATCATAAGAGCGTAATTTAATTATGTTGTTAATGCAGCTAGCAACACAAAGACAGTTAATCTTTATGTCATAAGCAAGGGCATCATAAGCATCTTTATGTCATAAGCATCTTTATGTCGCTGTTATTATTCATTTAGCATTACACACGGGAGGCACGTATAGCGTAAAATATGCTACGGAAACGAGTAACACTACCCCCACAACACTCAGCAACCGGGATCTACGGTTTAAAGTGGATTCGAACCACTACAAACATCTATCACACCACCGGGACCCGAACGCGCAACCTGCTGCATCAAGAGCCAGAGCTCTAGCCACTGGCCATCAGGCCCCTGTAATTTAATTATAACTTTTTAAATTTTCTGTATATTTTATTATTATCAGTTATAAATAGATTAATACATGTATATATGTACATAATTTTTTTTTTTCTTTGAATTTAGGTACCAAACAATGAAATTATTTATATTTTAATTGCAAAAATTTATGGTGTTTTATTCAAAAACAAGTATAGAATATATATATATATATATATATATATAAAACATATATAAAAACATACCTAACTAGATCATGATAAAATATGTTATTTTCAGATCATACAAAAAGGCCTTATTTAATTTATTTCTGACAGCTATATAATTTAATATTCTAATTACTTGATAAAAATTGCGTTTAGAATGAAGAATTCGGTCAAATTTCTTCAATCGTTTTCACAGTAGGTCAAAGCATCATTCCAGATAATCCTATGATAAATAACTTTAGAAAAAAAACAACATTCGAGCTTGGCCTTGATTCCAGCTTTAAAAATATTTTTCAATTTGGTTCGTGCTGATGAAAACATTTTTTTTTGAATCGACCTATTTCATCGAGATCTCTCAAATGAGCACAAAAATTGTGTATATTTATCAGAATATTTTATTTTTTTAATTATTGTAGTAGAAGTTATCGGTTTGTTTGTCCAGCTCGATCCGGGTGGGGTCAAGTCACAAGAATGCACATTTATAAAAACACACCACTGTAATTACAAGTGCACAAGTACGAGGAGCACACTACAAAGAGTAATATAACAGTTGAACTGAAAAGTTCGTAGGCTGACACATAGATGACGCTACTAGTTTTAAAACCATATGAATTTTATTTAGCCCTAACCTTCAAAAGACACGTGTATAAATTTGACACCTATTGCACTATTAGTATGTGAGTTATAGCATTTTTAGAGTTCATCACGTGCCGTCCACTTGGTTGACTGTCGATTGGACTCCGGTGTGAAATGATGGAGCCATGTTTCATCCATTGTCCCATATCGACGCAAAAATTCGGGTTTATTACGATTGAACAGCTCCAAACACTGCTTAGAATCATCAATTCGTTGTTGCTTTGGGTCGATTGTGAGCTCGCACCCACTTTGAACAGAGCTTTCGCATATCCAAATATTCATTCACGATATGTCACACGTCCCTTTGATATCTTTAGGGGTCTCAGCTATCTCAATGAACTTCACTTTATGGTTATCAGAAATTATTTTGTGGACTTTTTGATATTTTCGTCGGTAACAGCCTCTTTGGGGCGTCCACTGCGTGCATCGTCCTTGGTGCTCATTTCGCCTCGTTTAAATTTAGCAAACCCTTTCTCTACAGTTGATTTCCTGGTGCAAAGTCCGAATAATGTTTATCAAGCCAAGCCTTGGCTTCAACAGTATTTTTTTTTTTTCGCCAAAAAGCAAAGCAAGAAATTCCTTTTCATCCATTTTTTCAAACTAACAAAAGTTCCTTCACTGAAAATGCTATAACTCAGATACTAATAGTGCAACAGCTGTCAAATTTATACACGTGTGTTTTGAAGGTTAGGGCTAACTAAAAATCATATGGATTTAATACTAGTAGCGCCATCTATGTGTCAGCCTACGAATATTTCAGCCCACCTTTTATCTTCTCTTAAGATAAGAGCGGCTAACTAACGGCAGCGCCTGTTTTGCCGTACGACCTCTCCGGCGAGAGTCTTGAAGTCTACTGACTATTTCATCTGTACGCCACAAAGGAGCGCTCTTGCAGTGCGTAGTAAGAAATGTGGTTGCATAGGTGGAATCACGGTTACACTATTAAATTATTTGTAACTATTTAAATAAAAAATAATAAATAAAATATTTAAAAAAAATACAAATAAAGATATTTTTAAATTTGCAGAAATAATATTTGTTAAAAATAAATGTATGCATGCTTTTTTTGTATAGTTCGTGCTTTTAAATTTTATTACATTTAGAGCACGAAAATAAAACCAATGAGTAAAATTCGGTTAAGAAAAAAAAAAAGCAGATTATTATAATGAAGAAATTCAACGTGCGAAAGGTGTTTTGTAATAATCTATTTAACTAGTCTTTAAGACATAATGATGATTACTCGTAATTGCAGTAGCAATTTATTTTTTTCTTTAATATGACGCATATTATCCATATACGCATATAAAAAAAGCCAAACCAAAAACGCATATAAAAACCAACGAATTCTTAATTTCAATCATTTCAAATAATAATAATCATTTCAAATAATTATAATTTTTCCAATAATTTCCAAGATAAATTCTCAGTAAGATAACATTTAGCATGCTTTTCTGGGTGGTGCATCATTAATAATGATTTTATTGCCTTTAAAGAAATCCAAACACGTTGAAACGATATATTAAGACCCTATCAAAAACCAAGTTAAATTCATCATCTTTATCAAAAACTATAAAGTTTGGAGGTATGGAGTTTGTACGAGAAGTAGACAGACTCATTTTTTTTGCATTTTAAAATCTCATTTTTTTATACTTAAAAAATACAAATTTAATAATTTTTTAACTAGTGGCACTTTTATTCTTTTATTTTTCAATATACACATTCATTCTCAAGCGAGATATTTTAATTCTTAATAAATGAAACAAAACACGTTAATATATATATATATTTATATATATATATTAAATTGATGTTATACATCCTATTAATATTGTAGAGTCTAAAAATAAAGAAAAAGTAACACGAACGAACCTTAAAAAAAAGATCCCAGAAAAATTAATTGAAAAATTATATACAGGGTGATTATAATTAAAGTCCCATTTTCAAAATGCTGTAAAAAAAGAACCACTCGTCACAATGAGTTCAAATTTAAACTGATGATACTTGAAGAACTGGAAAACGGTACGACATCAAATAAAAAGTTCCAAAGTGTATTAATAGATGGCATTGTGAGCGGCCTAAAAAAAAAACGGGAATTCGTCTGCCAGTGATATTTTGAATAGAAATGACAACGTATTTGGCGCGAGTTGCACATTAAACCAACTGTAGTGCTCAATGTGCTTGATTGTTTCGGTGTTTCAATGGAAAAATTTCTTACAAGTCATTCAACAGTTATGACACTGTTAGTGGAAAGCTCACAAACCACGGCAAGGTCATACCAAATTGGATGGGAAAAATCGATGGAACTTTTTTTTGATGACGTACTGTTTCCCCCTTCTTCAAGTATCTTCATTTCAAAATACGTCGTAATTTCGATTCAAAATATCATTGGCAGCCGAATTCACTTTCTTTATGCCACTTATGGCGCCATCTATTAATACACTTTGGAACTTTTGTTTTGATGCTGTACCGTTTCCCCCTTCTTTAAGTATCTTCGGTTCAAATTTGAACTCATTGTGACAAGTGGTTCTTTTTTTTACAGCATTTTGAATGGGGGGACTTTAATTAAAATCACCCTGTATAATGCATTTTACATTATGAACAAAATATAATCATCCTATATTCACTGAATTGCTAAAAAACACACATAATTTTCAAACTACTATTTCTTCATTTAATTAATGTGATATACCGTTTGGGAGATCACATTCTTCATACGCTAATTCAGTAATAAACCCAAAATAATTATTTAGCATCCGTAATACGATTTTAAACAAAATTATACAAAAGGAAACATTTCATACTCACTCAAGAAACTTTGTGATCTCATCCCTGCTGCAATTGGACCAAACCAGCGGGCTGGTGTCGGAATTCAAGTGTGGTGACATGACGTGCTGTCTTTCTTCCAAAAAGGAGCTTGACAACCGTTATGGGGGCCGTCGTGAGCCATGCCGAAACTGAAGAGAAAGGGAAGAAATTGAAGAAACACGTAACATATGATACACACATGTATTTCAATATCAATGGAGGCAATAACTGTGCACGTGTTAATATTTTTTAGTGATTTAAAAAGTAAAGTAAAAACATACATAGAGGAGATCAAATGCGATATCATTAGTAATTAATTAATCAAAATTAACTATTTAAAATTAATCAAAATTTTATAGATCAAAGCTGTAGACCAGAGTGGCCAACCCAAATGATCTAGCGATCCACTTTGGAAATGCATCATGTCTCCACGCGGGTCGCATATAAAAGCATATAAAAGTATATATCCCCATATTTGATTTAGAACCACTATAGACTGACTATAGATTAGACTCACTGTAGTAAAAAAAATTGAAACAAAATGAGTTATTATTATTGTGATTACTATTATTCTCACATGTAAACACAGACAATGTAATAATAATGATACTAAACGCACACTGTAAAGAAACACTAAAAATGAAATATAAAATATATAAATAAATGAAATTAATTGAAAAAAAAAAAAGTAAAAAATGAACTTTTCATAATGCATTTTTAGAGCTATAAATTTCAAAAACAATGATAATTCTTAATATAATTCACAAAATTGACCAGCTCAGAAAAAAATGGTGTAATATAGAATTAATTCAAAAGAAAATAATAATAACAGCTAATATCCAAAGTACCATTTTACATTGCAAAACTGCTAACGTTTCAGTGATGCAAAAAACAATTTTCCACCAATGTAAATAATTAATTTATTAGATTTTTTCTATATTAATCTATTTGTAAGAGTTTTCAAAAAATGATTTTTGCATTATTTATCTAATTATTTTTTATTTATATAATTCAATTATATATTAAATATTCAATTATATATTAAATATTCAATTATATATTAAATATTCAATTATATATCATATATTAAACGCTAAAAACGCTAATAAATACTGAAATAATAAAATAATAAAAAATACAAACGTTTGAATGATGTAAAACAACTTTTCACCATTGTAAATAATTAATTTATTAGATTTTTTTCTATATTAATCTATTTGCAAAATTTTTTCAAAAAAAGATTTTTTTTTGCATTATTTGTCTTATTATTTTTATGTATATAATTCAATTATATATCATAACAGGTGAGCTGAAAAGTTCCTAGGCTGACACATAGATGACACTACTAGTATTAAATGATTTTTGATGTTTTCGTCGGTAACAGCCTCTTTGGGGCGTCCACTGCGTGCATCGTCCTCGGTGCTCATTTCGCCTCGTTTAAATTTAGCAAAGCACTTCTCTACGGTTGATTTTTCTGGTGCAAAGTCCGAATAATGTTTATCAAGCCAAGCCTTGGCTTCAATAGTATTTTTTTTTTTTCGTCAAAAAGCAATACTTTAATTAACACACGAAATTCCTTTTTATCCATTTTCGCAAACTAACAAAAGTTGCTGCACTAAAAAAGGCTATAACTCACATACTAATAGTGCAACAGCTGTCAAATTTATACACGTGACTTTTGAAGGTTAGGGCTAACTAAAATTCATATGGATTTAATACTAGTAGCGCCATCTATATGTCAGCCTATGAACTTTTCAGCTCCCCTGTTATATTAAATCCTAAAATTCAAGGAAACGCGAACACCATGTTCCATTTATTCCTTTTTCCACTTTGTTTGTCGTGGATGAAACAATTTTAATCAAAATTAATTTACTCGATAACATAATAACCGAAAATTACACTATTCAAGTTAAAAACTGTTACATATCGAAAGAAACATACATCAGTAAATTTAATGAATAAAGTGCGTTGAAAATTAAATATGATATTGTGATGAAAACTTACGGTGTAAAAAGCAATTAAATTTGACCTAGTTGTTAAATTTCGAACTCCGTTTTGTTATCTTTATTAATATTTTCATGAAATATTTATTAGTTCCGGACATGGTAGTGCTTATTTTCGGTCTCTGATAGATTAATTTGTTATTGCTAATTCATATCCTTGAATTTCGTACTTTATTTATGTAAGGACAATTATAACGATACGTATTTATATCACGCTGATTATGAAAAATATTTACACTGATTCACACTTTCAAGGTTATGTTTGTTGTGTTATCATTAGGTTAGTGCGCTTAATCCAAACAGAAATTACTGGAACTAAATGATACAGCAAGGGTGACCAACCCTCTACCCGCCTTGAATATTTTTCCGGCCCATGAGATTTATCACACTTTTACAATATATATTTATTTTATAATGGCCAAAGTAGTGAAAACCAATGTATTAAAAATAATGCATTATGTGTGCATCCCTATACTCAAACATTAAGTGTCGAAATTATGAGAAAAAAATTAACATTGATTTTAAAATAATATTCTTACGAATATACGGCAGATATCGCCTGTTTTTATGAGTAATGAGTTCTACAGTTATGAATTCTCAGAAAAATACAGTTTACAGTTATACAGGCTCATACTGTTGTACAGTCATGAGTTCGCAGAAAGATTTAAATTATAAACACCAATAACAATAATCGCCAATTACGATAAACACTAATTACAATTACACTTGCAACACCAATTACGATGCGCAAATACCCAATTTGGGATCGACTTCCAAAGGCTAAGTGAAAGAGTAGAGAAACCAATATCGCAATCGTAAAATAAATATTTTTTAATAATTTCATTTTTTATTTCATTTATATTGCTATATATTTTTATTTCATTTTTTAGTGCTATATATTTCTTTACAATATGCGTTTAGTATCATTTTTATCGCATTATCTATGTTTGCATATAAGAATAATAGCAAACACATTCATAATAACTCAATATGTTTCAATTTTTCACTCCCAAATAATGTCTACAGTGGGTCTAAATTTAATATGGGGATATATAATTTCATATGCGGCCTGTGGAGTCATAATGCTTTCGAAAGTGGCTCACAAGATCATTCGAGTTGCCCACTTCTGATGTACAGAAATCAATCGTCTTCAAAACTCTTCGCCTCTTTTTCAATGCAAGTTTCTTCTTTTTAAATCCATGTAATTTTTAAAGTAGAGAAAAGGATAATTGTGAACAAAATATCATTAACTAACATGCATTTACACATGTAATAGAACAAGTTGTTACATAGTACGAATGCAGATTTCTGTTTATTTCTTGCTTTATCTGTCTTACCTTTTACAACTATAAAGGAATTTTTTTAGAAATTCAGCACTGCAACACATTTTAGGCAACTATAATAATTACATGGAATTTCTTAAATTACTGGCAACTGGCCTACGGATTACAGAGTACCCAATGGGGATAGACCCTTAACCTCCTCATATTAATTCATATATAAAATTTATGATTTTTAATTGAATTGAAATTTAATTTTAATTGAATTTACTACTTAAGGTTAGTAATATGGTACAAATAAAAGTTTTCTAAAAATTTAAAAAAAAAGGTACTTTAAAAATTAAAAAATACTGAAAATAAATAAAAGTAAGATAAAAAATAAAAGTTACTTTTAAAGTAAATATTAAATTTAAAGTAAATTTTTAATTTAAATTCGGGTTCAATGAGGAACCAATTGTCGATGCCATAAAAAGATTAAAAATTGTGATTGATGAAAGAGTGGATTGTAACGGTGAATCTGTAAATAAAAGCATTAGTAACCCCACCCCTCACCCCCCAAAAAAGGCCGTTCTCAGAAGTAAAGTTTTGGTATTTTATTTGTTTGTTTATATATATATAATATATCATAAATTTTATATATGAATTAATATGAGGAGGTTAAGGGGTCTATCCCTATGGGTACTCTGTAATCCGTAGGCCAGTTGCCAGTAATTTAAGAAATTCCATGTAATTATTATTATTTTTTTTTTTTTTTCTAATGCAGTTTATATATATATATATATATTTGATAATTTTTGACTATCCTTTGTTTTCACAACAAAAAAAAAAAAAAAAAAAGAAGGTAGGAGGTGGGGGGATAAAAAGAATAAACCTAACTGTCGGCAAAAGAATTAAGGTGCACATCGTAGCTGAATAGCGAATGGAGCCGAGCTTGGATTCGAGCCTTCGACCTTATGGACACAGATTCGTTTCTTTACCCCTGCGCCAGTTCGTTTTAATTAATAGAAGACCACCAATTTTTAAGTCAAATGAGCTCTCAGATACACAGTGAGATAATAGAGTTTTTGCATACCGTATTTTGGACGTCCGTTACCTTTTTCTCCCTAGCGCGCATGCTCATAGGAAATTGCGCATGCGTATCTGTAATAATGTTTCCTATGAGCATGCGCGCTAGGGAGAAAAAGCTAACGGACGTCCAAAATACGGTATGCAAAAACTCTCTATTTTGTCTCCGTGAACGTGTAAATTCACCCCGTTACCCGAGTTCGCTTGCGCTTGCTCAGAATAACAGTCACGGTGTCTCCCTTAAATTATGCAGTAATTCTTTGAACTTGGAAATTTTTGAGCAGCTAATGTAATTTTCATGATTTAAATACAAAAAAGAATTTGAAAAATGGCAAATTACTTAATCCCACATCTAAGATGTTTGCTTTTCTCTTAAATCGTGTTGTAGATAAAATCACTATCAATCATGAACTATTTCAGAAATCACCTCCGCAAGATTAAAATTTGGATAAACAAGTCATACAATAATTTAAAGGATCAATCAAATAAAATTTTGTAATATTAAGTCATTAAATAATTTGCATACAGTATAAGATCTATCCAAGACAGTATAAGCTCTATATTAGTCAAGTTATGCTCAGATTTTATTATAAAAGTAAACAGCGAATAAAGCAAAAGTTTTAAAAGTAATTATTTGGTCCTTGATTTTATTTTAATAAGTGAGGAAATCCACCTTATTTATAAATCCCGATGTGATGATTTTTAAGGTTTACATATTTTATTTTTTTTTTTATTACACAGTAAGAAATCTATTATTATTTTAGAAAATGAAATATAATTCCTGTAATAATATTATATTGTAGTTGTATTTCCTTTCCCAGAGATAAATCTATTAGTGCAATTATTTATTTTGTTTAATGTATTACTAAATACTTATACGCTGTTTAAAGACATTTCTGTATGCCTTCTAAAAATAGAGATTTTTTAAATATTTTATGACAGTCCTTTATGGGAGGGCGTTATAATTGTATCCATGTTATACTAAATCGCGTTATAGCGGATCGTATAACATAGGAGCAGCCAACCCAAATGATCTTGCGGCCTACTTTGAAAATGCATCCTGACTCCGCGGGCCGCATATAAAATTATATATCGCCATTTTAGATTTAGATCCACTATAAACATATTTTTGGAGTGAAAAACTGAAACATAATGAGTTATTATTTTTGTGTTTACTATTATTTTTGCATGTAAACATAGACAATATAATGGCAATTATACTGAACGCAGATTGTAAAGGAATAACACTCAAAATGAATTATAAGAAATACATAAATATGAACGAAATAAAAAATTAAATCATTAAAAAAATATTTATTTTGCTAGTACAATATTTGTTTCTCCTCTCTTTCACTTAGCTCTTGCAAATCGATGTACGCGTATCATGAGTTCGCAAAATATAATTTGACTATTCAGCGAACTCATAACTGTAAATTCATCAATAAAACAGGCAATATCTGTCATACATTCCCAAGAATATTATTTTAAAATCAAATTTCATTTTTCTCATCATTTCGACAGTTAATATTTGAATATAGGGATGCGCACATAATGTACTTTTTAATACACTAGTTTCCACCACTTTGGTAATTATAAAATAAATATATTTTGTAAAAATATGATAAATCTCACGGGCCGGAAAAAATATTCAAGGCGGGTCGCATGCGTCCCGCGAGTTGGTCACCTCTGGTATAGCAATTACATTATTCCACAACTATCTTCTCGTATACTAACAACCTATCCTCGTATCCTATCAACACAAGATCTACAAAAATAAGATTCACAAACTTCACTTGACGTACTGATCAATCAATACAGAAGAAAGTAGGAAAAATTAAAAAAAATGAAAATGAATAAAAAAATAAAAAAAAGCAACATTTAAAGCCAACATGGAAAAAATTTAGAAGGAAAATATAATACAAACATAAATCCTAGAAAAAGAAAGTGCACTACTATTGAAAATTGAAAGTACTGAGAAAGTAAGTATCCATGTAATGCATTAATCACAATGACAGGAGTTGACAAAAGCAACAAAAAGTTAGAAAGGAAGGATTCTTTTCTACAAATGATGCGTAACAGGCCAAAATTTTTTTAGAATTTTTATTATTTTCTACATGAGTACATTTAACTATGATGGTTTTTTTTTCCTTTCTCCTCTCCGAGAGTGAAGTTACACAGATTATTTAGTTTGGTTTGTCGCTCTACGGTCATATTGTACACATGTTATGGTAATTAGACTGGGACCTACAGTTGTACGTGGATTCCGAACCGCTGACAAACATCCATGCCACCGCCACGATTCGAACACGAAACCTGTGGTACCAAAGGCCAGATCGCTAGCCAATCTGATATCAAGCCACAATTATTTGGTTTGAGATGGAATATAAAAAAGGAACTTAAAAAAAATTATTAGATCTTGATAAAATGGGACCTATTTTGAAACAATAGAGTGCATCAGATAATAGAATAGAGTGCGCATCGGGGTTGCCATAACCATCACGTGACTTTCACAGTCAGGAGCATCATATGTTGTTGGAGTGAAGAGTTCGGTTTGATTTATCACTCTATGGTCATCTTGTGCCTACGAGGGCTAAACAGTCCAGGACCTACAGTTTAAAGTGGAGTACGAACCACTCACAAACATCCATGCCACGGCCAGGGTTCGAACCTGGAGCTTGTGGTACCAAAGGCCAGAGCCCTAGCCAATTGGTCATCAGGCCGCATCAAAGAGGTCAGAGATTTTTCTTACGCCAATGAAAGAACCTCACACTCACATTATACACTCGCAAGTTACCTTGGGCTTTGTTTTGGGATATACCGAAGTATCACTTTGAGTTCTTCCTGGAGATTACTCCACCGCTTTCTACAACTGCGACACTTAAAATATGCAGTGTCGTTATATAATCTGATGCATGCTAACAGAAAGTTCATGTTAAAAATATTTCTTTTATTTCGTCATATATTTAACTAATACTGAGAATATTAATACTGGCAGAATATTAATGCTGAAGCCTGTGGTACCAAAGGCTAGGACGCTAGCCAATTGGCCATCAGGCCTCTTTTCACAGAACGAAAATATGTCTTCAACTGACTTGCTTTTAAAGATGGGTTGGATTGAATTGGATGGGTTGGAAGACGGTTGACTATTTCAAATCTAATCAGTTGGGGGAACGATTTAAAGAGAAGATAACGTGCTTACTTGTGTCCCATCTCGTGCGCAACGGTGTACGCAAGTGCGAGACCCGTGTCTTCATTGACGTTGCAGCTCCTGTGTGGCTGGCACATCCCTGCCACTTCCGCAAGACCCAGGGTGCTGCAGGGCTCGTTGGCCTTGGTGCAGATGTTATACCTGAAAGAAGAATACATGAATTCAATAGATTTTATCCATAATGCTATGCTTTGATTTTATATTTATTTTTATGTATTAATTTGTTTATTTTTTATGTATTAATTTCATGTTTACTTTTTATGTATTAATTTTGTGTTTATTTTTATGTACTAATTTTATGTTTTTTTTTTTGTGTATTAATTTCATGTTTATTTTTGTGTATTAATTTCATAAAATAAACATGAAATTAATAATTTAAATTATGTATTAATTTCATGTTTATTTTTTATGTATTAATTTTATGTTCATTTTATGTATTAATTTGTTTATTTTCTGATGTATTAATTTTGTTTATTTATGCATTAATTTTATGTTTATTTATGTATTAATTTTATGTTTATTTTTATATATTAATTTGATGTTTATTTTATGTATTAACTTTATGTTTATTTTTTATGTATTAATTTTAAGTTTATTTTTTATGTGGTAATTTTAAGTTTATTTTCTTATGTATTAATTTTATGCTTATTTTTATACATTAATTTTATGTTTATTTTTTGTGTATTAATTTCATGTTTATTTTTTGTGTATTAATTTCATGTTTATTTTGTATGTATTAATTTCATGTTTATTTTTATGTATTAATTTTATGTTTAATTTTCTATGCATTAATTTTATGTTTATTTTTTATGTATTAATTTTATGTTTATTTATGTTTATTTTATGATTTTTATGCATTAATTTCAGTTTATTTTTTTACCTATTAATTTTATGTCTTTTTTTTATATATTAATTTTATGTATTAATTTTATGTTTATTTTTTATATATTAATTTTAAGTTTATTTTTTATGTATTCATTTTATTTTATTTTTTATGCATTATTTTTACGTTTTTTATGTAGCAATTTTTGTTTATGTACGTATTAATTTTACGTTTATTTTTTATGCATTAATTTTACGTTTATTTTTTATGCATTAATTTTATGTTTATTTCATGTGATAATTTTAAGTTTTTATCATGATTAATGTCCGTAGAGGATTGAAGTTTTAAAAGGATTTTCTTTCAAAGAATAAAAAAGTTAATATACTGCATGTTCCTTTAACTTTATTTTCATTTGATTTATTTGATGTAACATCAGATAAGTTTAAAAAAAACATGTTATTTATGAAAGAAGTTGTGGTGCATTGAAATATCGCTAGGTATATTCTTTCACTAGCGATATTTCTATATTTCTCAGGTTTCTTAAACATAAATTTTTACGAAAACTTTGTCGGTGATAAAATAATCATTTAAAAATTAATTGCTTAATGTTACAAGAAAGTATATCTATGTTAAAATAAAAAAAGAGAATTCTATAGTACAGAATAAACTACGTAATAAGTGCATATCATTTAATGGTAACTGAATTTCAACAATTGGAAAAGCCTCCGGAATAATGCATTACACTTTGTGTCTACTACAGCATATAATGAAATTATTTACTGCAAGAAAATCTTCCTTTGTAAAATATAACTTGCGGCAGCATAAAAATCTGAATTTGATGGAAATTTTAATTTTTATTATATACAAGGTGATTATAATTACAGTTCCACTTTCAAAATTCTGTAAAAAAAGAAACATTTCTCACAATGAGTTCAAATTTGAACTGAAGATACTTGAACAAGGGGAGAACGATATCACATCAAATAAAAGTTCCACCGATTTTTTTCCCATTCAATTTGTTTGATGGGAAATGGATGTTCTGGATGGGTTGATGGGATGGATGGATGGGTTGGATGTTCTGTTGAATGACTTGGAAGTCCTTTTTTCCATCAAAAAACCGAAACAATCAAGCACATTGAACACTACAGTTGGTTTAATGTGCAACTCATGCCAAATACGTTGCCATTTCGATTCAAAATATCACTAGCAGCCGAATGCACTTTCTTTATGCCGCTTACAGCGCCATCTATTAACACTTTACAACTGTTTTCGATGACGTACCGTTTCCCCTTCTTCAAGTAACTTCAATTCAAATTTGAACTCATTGTGACGTGTGGTTCTTCTATTACAGCATTTTGAAAGTGAGACTTTTATTATAATCAGCCTACATATTACATAATGTATATACATATGTATTGAGAGATTAGTAATCAATTTTAATAAAATGCTCGATTTCTAATCTAGCATCAGTGTTATATGGGAAAAATTAAAGCACACTTTAGAGAAGAAACAATAAACAGCAATGGCAAAAGTTTTAAATTTATTAAGGCACATATCAGTAATTGCTAAAAATGTGTCTTCCGTTACACTTGAATTTCTCTACACATTTTCGGGCACGACATTTTTCGAAAGTCATGGGTACAAATTTGCCAAAATAATATTGCAGTAGAACGTCTTTAAGTCGAACCTCGATAAGTCGAAACCTCCACAACTCGAAAAAAATTTTTCGTTCCCTGCCCTTCAAGCCCCAAACCCTCCATTAATCGAAATTTCAACCCTCTATATGTCAAAATGAGTCAATCCCCACAAGCCATTTTGGTATATATTTTCCTCCGAAACTCGAAAAAAATTGGACCTCTATATCTCGAACATTAGCAATGTTTGATTTTACAACTCGATCATTTGAAACTAATTACCTCTATAGTTCGAAGAAAAATAAGTTACCGACTTTAAGGATTTGCCGACAATGCACGTCATTGTTTCTTAGAAAACAATGTAGGAGTATAGAATAAATAGAATAACCAGTTCTATGAAATAGCAATTTGGAAGTAAAAGAATTTTCTGCTCTTTATAGCTTAGTTAATGCTATAGACAGAGAACGATTGATTTGTCTAAATTTTAATAATAACAAGTAATATAAAAAATTAAAGTCAATTCCTACTTTTTTTCACTCTATTGCTGAAAGTTCTTTATAAATATTCCTCATACTTATATATACATTCTTCTTACATCTGACGCCCTCTATTATTAGATACATACAACTTAAATCTAAAAAAAACTCAAATTAATTCATTAAATTTAATGAATGAATTAATATTTGAAAAACTGTATTAACATCCAGTGTCATCCACTACAAGTTCAAAAAAAAAAAGTATTTGAACTTGAGTGGATGAATAAAAAGTATTTTATGAGCGATTGAAAATTTGAACAAGATATATATAGGGAGAGTGTGAGCTAATAGAAGGAATTGCTTAATAATAATAATAATAATAACTGACTTTTTTAATACATACTATTTTTAATTTTAAGGTTGTTTCGGAATTATTTTGATTTTTTTATTGTAGTACATAATATAACTTTTAAGTTTCAAATAAGCATGTTTATTACCTCTGTAACTTGAATTTTATTTATTTTACCTCTCTAACTCAAAATAAGTTAGAAAGAATCTACTAGTCGAATATTTCCTTACAAAATCCGCATAAGTCGAAATCCTCCATAAGTCAAAACTCTATAACTCGAATTATTTGGCGTCTCTCTTGAAGTTCGACTTGCAGAGGTTCTACTGTATAAGATTTACCCCAAAATAAAAATCGACATGAGTTAAAGCATTAATAATTTAAATAAAAATATGAAAAGAATAAAAAATTAAATTTTAAAATTAGTTTTTTCCAAAATACTTTCTAACTTTAGAAATAGGAATCTCTTTTGCGAAAAGCCATATTCGTAAAATTAGATGAATGATCGATTTATCTCAATAATTTAGAACATAAATGAAATAAAAGTCGAAATCCTCCATTAGTCGAAAACTCCGTAACTCGAACTGTTTGGCGTCTTCCTTGACGTTTGACTTACAGAGGTTCTACTGTACTAAAAATAAAGCAGCCAATTAAAATTAAAATCATATTTATGCATTAAGATCAGGAGGTTAAGAGGTATTTCCCCATTGGTGGTCCGGTACGGTTAAGGTTGTTTCAGAATTATTTTGATTTTTATTGTAGTACATACCATAACTTTTAAGTTGCAAATAAACATGTTTATTACCTATTTAAATTGAAGTTTTATTTATTTTACCTAACTCAAAATACCTCCACAAGTCGAATATTTCCTTACAAAATCCGCGCAAGTGGCAATCCTCCATAAATCGAAAATTCTGTAACTCGAATTATTCGGCGTCTTCCCTCGAAGTTCGACTTACAGAGGTTCTATACTGTAGTAGTAATGATGAAGAAAAGAAAAGAAAAGTGTGTGCTCTGAGGGATGATCGAGAGTAGGGTGCTTACCGCAGTCATACCTGGTGAGTAAGATGGCCACGTCGTGGTGGTTGGGATGAGTGTCGTCCTTGGGGTTCACGAACTTCTGCCACCGACAGAAACTGCGGAGCGTGTCGTCGGCGTGCTGGCTGATGCTCAGCTCCTCCGCCTTCTGGAAAGGAGAACAAAAGGGCTTAGTTTTTACTTTTTTCAATTCTTCATTAAATATAGTAGTCACATTTTACTTTGTCGAAAAAAATGGCTGTGACACCATTAATTGTAAACTGAAATATTTAGAAATGTAAAAATAACTTATTTATTGCAACCTCAACATAAATATATAACTAACGGTTTCATCATATATATAGATAGATAGATTCTGAATCACTACCAGAGCGCTAGCCACCCAGCCATCAGGCCTCACATTCTTCATGCCGCAAGCAAGGGCTACACCTCTATTATTTATTTAGCACTACCCAAGGGGCACATGTACGTTGAATATATGCTACGGACGTGAATAACACTACCCCTCACAACAGACAACCCCTATTAGACAGGGAAATCTACGGTTTAAAATGGATCCCTCAAAATATTTTTAGTATCATGAAAATTCTCATTCATAAAAATATATTCGAACCAATTCCATTTTCCATTAGATAAATGGATCTGTTCAGAAAACAAATAAATATTAAAATTTATTTATATATATATATATATATATATATATATATATATATATATATGAGGCCTAATGGCTGAGTGACTAGTGTTCGGTATCAC
The DNA here is from genome assembly GCA_021605095.1 of Caerostris extrusa. Lineage (NCBI taxonomy): Eukaryota > Metazoa > Arthropoda > Arachnida > Araneae > Araneidae > Caerostris > Caerostris extrusa. The sequence goes on along the minus strand of BPLR01016176.1, from coordinate 182,583 downwards.
TGGCTTAGGATTCTAGTCCCCTAGAGCAGGGGTCTCCAAACTTTTTCGGTCGCGGGCCAAAAATTGAAAAAGTCTGAGGGCCAAGAAAAATTTTGCTAAAATTTTAAAAACAATATACAAGTATTACAATTTAAATATGTTAATGAGCAGAATGAAATCGAGATTTCATTTTTAAAAGTTCCTTATAATGAGGTTCGAAGTGAGAACCTCATTATAAGGAATCACAAATGCTCATCTGTCAGCCTACTTCTGAAATAATTCTTTCCAAGATTCATAGTTGAAAACACTTGTTCACAAATATCAGATGAATCAAACACAGCACTGATTTTCTGGCCGTGAAATATTGAATTTGGGAAACCTACTTTCGATAATGATTTGTAAAACTCTAACTTTGACATATTTAAAAACAACTGCTTGAGATGATTGTTAGAATGTAACTCAATTAATTCAACTTGCAAATCCTTTCCGATTGAAAGCTGTCTGTGCTTGCTGTTTCCGTCGATTTAGATTTTATAGAACAAAAATAGAGAAAATAAAAAAGATCATCAGTCCTTTGAAAAAAGGAAGAAAAAGAAAAATATTTAATCAAAGTAGAAAAGGAGAGGGATATATAATGTATAAATTTATATTTCTTTTAATTTGCCTCGGACTGGAAAATTAAAATTCTACCGCGGGCTGAATAAAATCTTCCGGCGGCCCGGATTTGGCCCGCGGGCCGTAGTTTGGAGACCCCTGCCCTAGAGGGAGCTGCCACCCATTTGCTTATAGCAAACTGAAAAAATTCGTATCAGGTAGTCCAACCGACTAAGGGCCTGATGGCCCAGAAGACACTGCCTTCCCTCTTTCAGCGACATGGAGCAGAAGTCATATTTCTAACCTCACACTCATCCATGGCACAGCCAGTAATCGAACCCTAAGCGGTACCGAGTGCAAATGCCATACCGCAAAATGTATAAGTTTAATATATCTATATGAATCTTTTTTTTATTCTAACTGTATCAATAAACAAAAAATATTTTACTTGATTTTTTTTTTTATATCTACACTTTAATAGTTTACATACATGAAATTTAAAATGATTAATAAATAATAATTAAATGCTAGAGCTATATTAAAATACTGTTCCCTAACAATTTAAAATTCTATATTTTTAAAATTATTTTTTAACTTCAAAAGCTTATAGTAAATGTCTACAGTAATTTTTTAACTGCATTTAATTTTAAGTAATTTAAATTGCATTTTTAACGAGCTATTGAAAACTTGCAGTTCCTAGAATAAATAATCCCAAAATACAAAGTATAATAAATTAAGTGTTAGAAGGCTATTTTTTTCAGAATCTGATCTCCTTGATAAGTCGGCAACTTCTCTTTAATGTTACAAAAGAAGTAGAAGAGAGCGTATTAAAATTTCCGACACTTAAGTTTCATCGCGCTATCTCATCTTCAAACTCAACAGACTGAGAAAATTCTGAAAGTACAGAGATAAGATCCTTGTTTTGGTTTTCAGTAAGTACTCTCCTCTTTGTTTTTCAGCTTTCTGTGTATTCAAAGAACTTTCACCGACAGTAAAAATGAACGCATTCTACTTACCAGTCTTAGAAATATAAAAGAACGCAGCAAATATTAAAATAATTTTATAAGTAATGCAATATTATTTCATTATTTTTATAAATTTATCTTCATTAAATAAGTAAACTTTTTTTTTTTAATCTATCAACTTAATTCTGTTGAAACTTAAAGAAATAATAGAGCCCATAAGCTACACAAAAGCACAGAGAAATATCGAAGATCTAGTGTTATCATGGAGGGCCTAATTACCGACTGACTGGCGTTCGGTGGCACAGGTCGCGGGTTCGAGTTGAGAGATGCCATAGATGTTTGTAATAGTTCGGAATCCACTTTAAACTGTAGAACTCAATGTAATATGAATGGTGGGCACAGGGCTGACAACCCTACCATGTAAAAAGAAACCATCTCATATTCAGGCAGGGTTGGATTGGGTTGGTTTGTTGCTCTACGGTCATTTTGTGCACACGAGAGCTTAACAGACCGGGACCTACAGTTTAAAGGGGATTCCTAACCACTAACAAACATCTATACCACCGTCATTATTCGAACCTGAAGTCTGTGATACCAACGGCTAGAGGTTTGGCTTGGTTTGGTTTGTCGCTCTACGGTCATGTTATGCACACGAGCGCTAAACAGACTGGAACCTACAGTTTAAAATGGATTCCAATCCACTACAAGCATGCATGGCACCGCCGGGACTTGAACATCTGAAACCTGTGGGAACAGAGGGCCAGAGCGTTAGCCACTGGCCGTCAAGCTGCAATGTTCAGGCAGACGGCCTTGGCCCACCATTGAAGAAGAATCAGGTAAATGAAAGAGTATTCAAACAATATCATTTCTGACAACCGAACATAGTCTAAAATTATCTGGCTTTGTGATGAAATAGCAATTACAAATTGGTTAAGAATAAGTATATCATAATTATTAATGAAACAAAATTCTTTAATCTTAGTCGCGTAAAGAAAATAGATAGATCGTTTTTGGACTATGTCATCTCGAATTATTACGATTTATTTCTAAAATCATGAAGCGTATCTGATTTTCGATAAGACAGGAACTTCGGTTTGTTTTGTATTTCTATTTCTATTTTGAGAATATGAAGACAAGCCACAGCTAATTCTTAAAATAGCTTTTTAATATCTTGTATAGGATCGATGCAGCAATTTTTAGAGCTCTAGATGATTATATTTGGCCCTTTTTTGTTTCTTTTTTTCAAATTAGGTTATTTTACATATAAGTTTTTACTACTGTGACCAAAAAGTAAGACCAGTTTTCAATTTAAATTTCCCGGGCATGTGGTATTTCCATTTTTTTCTTTTTTAAGTTGTCACTGTCCTTGACATCTGTGGGAAATTTCACGTCAAAATATTCATGAGTTACGTTGGGCTTTGTGAGACGCTAAAACTGACTCCGGCGATTTTTGAAATGTCTAAATTCATTGAGCAAAGAACTTGCATTCAATTTTGTTTGCGAAAACGTATAGAATGTAGCAGAAGGCATTCGGTGAGCATTTCCTATATCGGAAAGAAATGTTTACAAGTGGAATAAACAGTTCAAAGAAGGCAGAGAACGCGTTGAAGATGAAGAGCCCTCTGGTCGACCCTCAACCTCAAGCGACGTGCTTGGTTGGGTGCTGATTGGATGCTTGCAAACCGTCAATTTACGATCAGAGACATTGCTGATGACGTTGGAATATCGAAATTCCATTTTAAAAGATGTTTTGGGCCTTAAACGCGTCAAATCTCGATTGGTACCGAAAACATCGAATACGCCATCTCACACTGCATTGATTCTTCGTGACTTTTTCGACAAAACTGAAACCCATATCGTTCCACAACCACCGTATTCACCTAATTTAGCATTGTACTACTTCTGGCTATTCCCTAAACTCAGAAGACCACACCGTTTTGAGTGGATTGAAGAGACATTTCAAAAATTCTGTTTTAGCAACTCACAAAACCAACGCAAACACTAATGGATATTTTGACATAAAATTTCACACAGATATCAAGGACAGTGCCAACAATCTAAAAAAGAAAAAAATGTAAATACCATAAGTCCAGGAAAATTAACTTGAAAACTGGTCTTATTTTTTGGACACAATTAAGAAAATTTGCATATTTTTCCCAAATTTCTCTAAAAAACGGAGCTTAAGTAAAATAAATGCTTCCAAAGATACACATTTCTAACGACAAATATGCGTGTGAGTGTAAGGTAACGCATAGAGAAAAACGCTTTTCAACCACATATGGCAATTTTTTTTACAGATTACTAGACGAGAGATGTTTTTCTTTTTTTACGGGGTAGGTTGTCATCCCCATGCTCAAATTCCATATTACACGGGGACCTACGTTTTAAAGGGGAATTCGGAACCACTACAAATATTGGGAGCTCTGGACTCGAAACTAAAACCTGTAGCATCGAGCGTCAGATCGCTAATCACTCGGCCATCAGGCACCGATTTCTTTTAAGGGAAAATGAAAATATATTGTTTATAAATTACCATTTTAATCTCCCATTAAACAATTAATTTTGTTAGATAAGATCCACTCTTTTAAAAACAATCCAAATGAGTCCAAAGCGAAAACCAAAGTCAATCACTCGATCTTATGCCTGCGACTCATGATTAACACATCTTTTATACTTTGTTAATAGAATAATTGATACTTTCTTTATAACAAAATTGTAGGTGCATTTCTTCATTGTCCTGTAAATAAAATAATGTAGTAGATGTCGTCATTTTGTTTGTTCATGCTTCAATTGGCTGCGTCAAAACGAGTCCCGAGTACACTAACACATTTATTTTTACACGCCCACAAGTACGACAATAATGCCACAATGAATTATAAACATTATTTAACACACATTGTAGCATATTTAACGATGCGACCTGATGGACAATTGTCTAGCACTCTGGCTATAGGTGCTTCAGGTTCTAATCTGGGCGGTGGCATGGATGTTTGTTAGTGGTTCGGAATCCTCGTTAAACTGTAGGTCCCGGTCTAATTAGCCTAAAGCGTGAACAAAATGGCCATAGAGCTACAAACCAAAGCAAAACTTATTTAAAGATATACACTAATAGATGAGTGGAAGGATTCCACGTCTAGCTCTCGGGATGGGAGATTGTCATTCAGCGCCAGTTGCGCCGTGCTTCCTCTCGGGCGGGAGATTCGATACCAACTGAACTTTTCCGCAAGGGGCTCTCTTACAGGGCGTAGGATACTATAATATAATAATAATTTTCTCACGTCCCCGTATATGCTTATTTTGAGTAGCTCAAATTTTTATAATTTAAATTTAATTTACATGAATTTAGGTAATTTTTTTTTTTTTTTTTTCATCTTATGGCAATTTTTATTATCACAAAACACAAAATTACCTCTTGATCTTCAGTCTCGATGAGTATAAGTCTCACCAAAACAATGTTAATGGCGTTGCCAATGCTTGCATCGTGATATAATGATGACACCTAAATAGATTAAAAAAATCAGAATATTGAATTTTTGAGTAAATAATGTTCCCAATTTCATTTTTCCATTTAAATAAAACTTATTGCATTGTTATAGATAATAATAATATAGAATAATAATAATAAATAAGTATCGATTAATGAATAATATTTAATAATGATAAATAATTATCAATTAATGAATAATATTTAGTAATGATAAATAATTAAATTAATGAATAATATTTAGTAATGATAAATAATTATCAATTAATGAATAATATTTAATAATGATAATTATCAATTAATGAATAATGATCAATTAATGAATAATATTTAATAATAATAAATAATTATCAATTGTCGAATAACATTTAATAATAATAAATAATTATAAATGATAAAATAATTAATTAAATTAATAATATTTAATAATAAAAAATAATTATAAATGAACAAATAATATTAATAAATAATTGTAAATTAACGAATAATATTTAATCATAATAAATAATTATCAATTAACGAACAATATTTAATTAACAAATAATAATGAAAAATAATAATATTATAAATTAACAAATAATATTTAATAATAATAAATAATTATAAATTAACAAATAATTATAAATGAACAAATATTTAAAAAATCATAAAATCAAAATTAATGAATAATAATTAAATCAATTAACTTTCAATAAATAATTATAAATTAACGAACAATATAAAAATTTGAATAATAATTAAATCAATTCTTTCTGCTACATTTGATTTGCAACCATTTCGAAATATGTTTTTAAACTCAGATACCATGAAAATTCAAAATATTTTTTTCTAGATATTTCAGTCTAATTAGGTAAACTATAACAGTCCTTGAAAATCAAAATTTGACATTAAAATTAAAGTTAAAACTATAGTGATACGCAATTTGCAAAAGCAAATTACATTCAATATTTATTATTAGATACAATTCATCTTAATCAGAATGCATGTTGAAATTTTGACACATTTTCCCGGGCATATCCTTTGAAAATTCAATATTTTCTTAAGGGAAAATTAATTATGATTGATTATTGAGGAACTTGAGGGATATATTTTATAATAAATATTCATAAAGCCCCCATCTAATAATTTTTAAATTAAATAATAACAGCTTACTAATCAGTCTTTTAAATTACCTTTATTGAAGAATTGAGGAACATTAATTTGACCTTTATTCTTCAAAAAAGTTTAAGCATTTAAAAAACATTGACAGTAGGAAACTAAATATTTGATAAGGAAATTTAATATAATTTATACATAATAATATAAATTATATTTATATTATTTTATATATATAATTTCATAATACAATACATGATAATTTATATATATATATATTACAGTTGTACATTATAAACAAAATAGAATAAAAAGTAAGCATATATAGTAATATATTTAAAAAATAAAAATATTGTGTGGCATGATTGATTTTTTTATTCTACAGAGTGATTATAATTAAAATCCCACTTTCCAAACTGCTGAAAAAAGAATCACTCACAATGAGTTCAAATTTGAACTAAGATACTTGAAGAAGGAGGAAACGATACAGCATCAAAAAAAAAAAAAAAAAGTGTATTAATTGATGGCGCTGTAAGCGGCAGAAAGAAAGTGAATTCGGCTGCCAGTGATATTTTGAATCGAAATGACATCTTATTTGGAATGAGTTGCACATTAAAACGACTGCAATGTTCATTGTGCTTGATTGTTTCGGCTTTTTTGAAGGAAAAAAGGACTGCGAAGTCGCTCAACAGTTGTAACACTGTTAGTAGAAAGCCCATCCACCCATCAGCTTATTTTATAAAAACTACCCAAAATTATATTATTTAAAAAAATCCATTTATTGCGAGAAAAAAAAAAAAAAAAAAAAAAAAAGGAAAATCCGAAAAATAAGAAAAGAACCCTTATTGTGAAAGAAAAAATTAAAAAAAAAGTCATCTTATTGTACAAAAACTACCCAAAAGTATATTATTTTAAAAAAAATCTGCTTATTGCGCAAAAAACAAAAACAAAATCTCTCTCCCCAAAATCCCAAAATCTCTCTCTTCCCCCAAAAAAATCAGCTTAGTGTACAAAATTATAAAAAAAAAAAAATTAAAAAACCTGTTTGCTGCACCAAAATTATTATTGTGGAATTCTATTGGTCCTATTGGAATTCTATTGGTTCTATTATTATGGTACCACTCAGTACCACCCTTGAAATCTACCAAGAATGATTTTTTGCGCAGCATTTTGAAGCTCCTATATCTTTATGAGCTTGGAATTTCACGCAACCTCAAGGTTAACATTGCAGTCCTCATGCCAAAAACCCACCATATTCATGACCGTGAGTATGTAGGTCTCTATGTCCTCTTCCGAGTAGTAGTCCACCATCATCTTATCTGCCACCACGAGAGTCTCCACGTTCCTCTCCGAACTCACGGACCTCTTCTTCCGACTCCTCCTGCCTCTCGCCTCCTCACTCCTCTCGGTCTCCCTGTCTCGCAGCTCCCATCCCAAATCTGCAAAGAGATAAAGCACATGACATGAATTGAGTGGGAATTATCTTAATGTCTCTTTTTCCTTTTTTTCCCCCTTTCTATTCACTCTGCTGGGCTGATAGCAACGGATCGCGAGCAATGTGGCGTTTGGAAACATTTCTATATAGTTGGAAATATGGGGAAAGTTTAACCTGATTTCGTGTGATTTACAACTTCCTGATTAAGATAATTATATCTCTATATATGTAGTGCAAAAAATATGTTTATCGTTCTATATTTAGAATAACTTTAAAACTATAACAAATAAAAATTCTTTTTTTTTTCATTAAGTCTATTATTTTTGATAAGACCAATAATCATGGAAAAATTCTTAATTAATTATTTTTTAATTAATAAAAATTAATTAATTAAAAATAATTAATTAAGAATTATTAAACAAACACTGAAGTGTTACAAAACTTCATTCCTCTTACTAAACAAATATTGAAGTCTTACATTATTTTTTTCCCTTATTAAATCATAAAACTTTTACAATAGCTTGTTTCTTTTATTAAACAAACAATGAATTGTTACAATATATTTTTTTCTCTTATTAAATCATAGAACTATTACGAATAGCTTGTTTCTTTTATTAAACAAACAGTGAAGTGTTACAATAGTCCATTTCTCTTATTAAATGAACATTGAAGTGTTACAATAGCTTGTTTCTCTTATCAACAAATAGCTATTTCAGAGCAATCATTTAGGTGAATTTTGCTATATCAGCTAGTCACTATAATATTTTAAATTTCACCCACCTAAAGGATAAAATAGGTCAATCGTTTAAGTACAATACGAATACTTTTTTTCAAAATTTCCCTTTTCTTGTGATATAAAAAGTTTTGAAAAGTGGAAATAAATTTTACTTTTGAAATTCTATAGATCAAAAATAATACAAAAGTAGTACACAAATAATAGTAAATAGTACAAAAATTCTATATTGTTTCTTAAAAGTAGCCTAAGACCATGGTAAAAATTCATTATTGCGATCAATTTTTTTTTTTTTTTTCTTGATGCTTCTCTTTCAGTATTAATGCGTGTTGAGGAAAGATACGCTTTGTTAAATTTAAGTAATAAACTAGAGTTACTTTTCTTACCATTTGTAGTTTATATGAAAAATGTTAAAATGAATTATTTCTCTCACTATCTAAATCAGGGGGTGGTCAACACGGGGCCCGCGGACCACATGCGGCCGCCTTGAATATATTTCAGGTCCGTGAGATGTATCACACTTTTACAAAATATTTATTTTATAGTGGCCAAAGTAGTGAAAACCAATGTGATAAAAAAATACATTATGTGCGCATCCATAGATTCAAAAATGAACTGACGAAATGATGAAAAAAGATTAACTTTTGATTTTAAAACAATATTCTTGCGAATACATCACAGATATTGCCTGTTTTATTGCTGAGTTTACAGTTATGAACTCGCAGAATAATTAAATTACATTCTGTGAACATCTAATAGAACAGGTTCTATGTTTCACTTTAAGTCACCTTAGTGACTATCCCTAGATAAGCACAGTTGAGTGTTGATAGCAGAACAAATCAGACGCTTAGATGAAGTTCTTAGCATTTTTGGTTCGACTTACACCTGAAAATCGGTTTTTTTTTCTTTTTTTTTCTAAAATGAGATTGATCAAACACTAAGCACGCTTAAACCTAACGGACGCCAACTTGCAACACCCATTACGCTGTGCAAATATCCAAATTGAGGTCGATTTGCAGAAACTAAGCGAAAGCGACGAAACAACTATCGCACTAGTAAAACAAATATTTTTTTTTTAAGACTTAATTTTTTTTTCGTTCATTTTTAGTGTTATATATATTTCTTTTGCAATGTGTTTAGTATCATCATTATTATTCTATTATCGATGTTTACATGTAAGAATAATAGTAAACACAAAAATAATAACCCATTATATTTCTAAATCTTTTTAAATCTACCTAAATTCTAAATCTTTTTTCATACTTAAAAATGTCTATAGCCGGTCTAAATGTAATACTGAGATATATAATTTTTTATGTGGCCCGCGGAGTTAGGATGCATTTCCACAGTGGCCCGCAAGATCATTTGGGTTGGCCACCCCGATCAAAACTGAAACATAAATAGATTAGTTAAGTAATAATGAAAATGCTTTTCCATATGTATATATCTTTTCAGGATTTTAATAACATCTGATGACTAACCGATTCAAAACTGTTTTGGCACAATAAGGCTGTATTGAAAAAACCCTATAAATCTTGATCTTCCAATTTCTGCCATACAAGATTAGTTGAAAATATTGATTTATTGATGCATTCCTGTTTTCGTGTGCTTTCAATTTGAGCAGCAAAAATTTAAAATATTTATTTCAGAAAAGATCTACATAGTACGAAATATAAATGTCGTCAAATGTGCGATATTAACAAATACACCTCTTTGAAACAGAGAGAAAATATTGACAATTATTGGACTTCAAATAAGAAAAACAAATTGTTGTACCTTGTTTCGAATACTTTTATATAACAAACAGATCATACTGCTTAATTGTCAGTAAAAAATAGCAAATGGATCGTTAACATAATGATGTGAAACAATGATTTTTTTATATCATGACATAATAAATGATACGAAAATACATTAAATAAATAAACGTAAACTACGTAAATAAACATACATTAAGTAAATAAACATTATCGACGTAATATATGTACTCTCTAATCTCTCTGACACAATATTACGAATTATGCACTACATTTTATTTACCATTTTCCCTACGTGTTATAAATATTATAAATATACTTTCATCATTGAATTTAATTTAATTTTCCAAATCATATAAAAACGTAAAATAATTCATAAATTTATAATTTATTATTTTATTGACCATAAATTGTAATAGAAACAAACATTATCGACATTGTAAATAAACATTATCGATATAATACATGTATTTTTAGCATACAAATTTCTAAGAATAATTTTTTAAATTTTTTTTTTATCATTTTTTACTGCGCAAATATAAGAAATTATAATAATATTCGAAGTATTATAATATAGATATAATATAATATATAAACAATCGAATTAATATAATAATATTCGAAATAATATATTTCGAATAAATAATTATAATATAATAATAATATTAGAATAATTCTGTAATATAATAATAATTTTCGAATAGTTCTATAATATTCGAAATAATATGTTTCGAATAAATAATTATAATATTATAATAATATTCGAATAATTTATAACATTCGAAATAATATATTTCATTATTGAATTTATTTCATTTTTTAAATCATATAAAAAATTAAATAATTATTCATAAATTTATAATTTATAATTGTGAAACTGTAATAAATTGTTTCTTAGAATTCACTACATTTAAGTTTATTTTTGATCATTTTTGCTTTCAATTGTTTACTTTTACACTACAGAAATAACCTCTCTGACTCAATATTAAGATTTATACAGACTTCTGCACTTCGTAAAATGTCAATGACCAAATTTTTGGGCCAAGTACAAAAATTAATGAAGATGATCATTTATCGTTCTCATGAACCCTTCACTTCCTAGAATGATAGCACTAAAGAAGAATCTTCCTGGCAATATTGTACCGATGATTATCATTAAAGTCGTCTGCGGGAAAGATTTAGAACCTTGAATTGGCAACTGGTAAATGCCACGGCGGAAGAGGCTGGGATATAACTCACTTCAACTGTATAATTTAAACAAAACAAAAAAAAAAAGGAAAACTTTCTTGACAAGAAACACGCAGCCAGAAAGAATTTAAATAGTTATAAAATAGATCGGCGTTTTTCTCTAACCCTTTATTTACACACACCATTTTCGAGTCCTTTTTATCTCAGCTACTTAATGTTCTTTTTTTTTTTTTTGTCAGCATATCATTTACATTTTCGCGCCAGGGTAAAATCGTCGGGCTGTCAAAGGTCACTGCAACTGTAATCGAGACCGCCACACCCCTTTGGCGGCTGAGTAATGAATTATACTGCAGGAAATTTAAAACATTCGACTATTTAGTAATTTGAAACACTGCGGGTTTTTTATGTCCTATAAGCGATATTTAAGTTGTGCTAAACATGTTCTTGTCGGAAATGATTATGAAGGATAGCTTTTTAAGAATTTAAGAATGATTAATATAATATAATATATATATTAAAAAGCTAGTTGCAATAAATGCCAGATCAGAACATAAGGCAGGTTGATTCAAATTTATAATAGAAATTAATTTATTTGAATATAATTTTTTTTAAAAATTGAATAAATTGCCTAAAATATGTTAAAATATATTATTTTATATACATATGATTAAAAACTTTCAGCTTATGAAATATAAATATATAACTAAAATATTTATATGTAACTTAATAGATATATAATTTTAAAAAATTATTATTGTAATTTTATATATAATTTTTAAAAAAATATTATTAAAATTTTATATAAATTTTTTAAAAAATTGAATGAATTGCCTAAAATGCGTTAAAAATATGGTACTTACGTATTAACGGTACCTTGGCGTCAGTTGCGCCAATAAAGAGCACACGCGCCAACCGAAGCTACAGATTTGGCGGTTTTTTAAGTGGCACCAATCTATTCTATTGATTTGGTAACCTTAGTAGCTGTTAGATTAGCGACACTTAAAACCGCCAAGTCTGTCGCCAAGGTACCGTTAATACGTAAGTACCAAATATATTATTTTAATAGACATCATGATTAAAAACATTATGACTTATAAATATATAATAACATATTTATTAAATAAATAAATATTGTATTATTAAATAAAAAAATATTTTAGTATTTATATCATGATGTTTAAATATATTGTTTTAATAAACATCCTGATTAAAAATCTTCTGGCTTATACAACATAAATATATAACAAAAATATTTATTAAATAAAGTATTTATGTAATTTTTATTAAACGTCCAAAAAATGCAACGATGACCGAAGTCATCGCCTTAAGAGTTCTCTCGCACGCCAGTAAAGCGCTGTCTCCGAGTCGCCGTCAAGTACCGCACATCGTTGTAGGTGGTCTCTGTTCATTGGATCTGTTGAACCACATAGGGGGCAGCCAGGGTTCGAAAAAGATTTTAATGCGATGGAGATGTTCTGCTAGACAGTCGTGGCCACTCAGAAGTCGGAACTGAGTATTTATGTAATAATTATTATTGCTTATAACGTATTTTGTTTCTTGTAAAATGGACATACATGTTTTTTTTTAAATGTACAATTAAACCTATAATGAAATACATATCGCAGTAAACAAAACTAATTTAACATGATTTTAATCTCTGAATTTTAAAATTTATTTATTTTGCAATGAATGAAATATACGGCAAATGTAAAATGAAAGAGCTATATTTATATGAAAGCTACAATTTATATTTTGTTATATGAATGATTTATATGAAAGCTATGATTTATATCTTTGATATATGATTTGTACGAAAGCAATGTTTTATACCTTCGATATGTGCCTTATATGAAGGGCTATGATCTATATCGGGGCCTGATGGTTGAGCGACTAGAACTGGGTGCCACAGGTTTCGCGTTCGAGTCCCGGTGGTATCATTGATGTTTGTAGTCGTTTGGAATCCACTTTAAACCGTAGGTCACGGTCTATTATGGCTGTAAGAACATAGGGTGTAGGGCTGTCAGCCCTATCCCGTAAAAAAAGTAAAACATCTCTCGTCTCGAAATCTGCAAGTAGCCAGAAGCAGCCTTGGCCCACAATGGGACTGTTGCGTCACTGATGATGATGTGATTTATATCTTTGATATATGATTTATAAGAAAGATATATTTTGATACTAAGCATTATCAAAATATATTTTCGATAAAAAAAAAAAAGATTTTATTCTCAAATTTCGACAGTAGTTTCATTACAAAAAGCTTAACATCTTTTTTTTTTAACTCTTTAGAAATAATTTCGTAGAAATTCTACAAATTAGATATTTTTTTTTTTTTTTTGCTATACAGAAAGAAACGTTGTTTTGAATTTTAGCGAAAAACTAAAATACCATGAACTCTCGTGTATACAAAAATTTTAAATAAATAAACTTTTATAAAAATGTGAAGTTATAATTTTTATTTGTCACTTTTTCCATAAGTTTCTTTATTCTTTTTTTCATATTCGTTTTATAATTGTTTCTGTTACTTTAATAATAAATATATATTCTATCCATGCATCCAAATTTACAATAGTATCACAATGAAATTTAAATTGAATACTTTTTTGTTTTATAGACATAACCGATTATTTATATGTGAAAAAATTAATGTTGAAATTAATTTTAATTCTAGATTTATATGCGATCATATAAAGTGAATGTTTTGAAACTGCTTTAGCCTTAATGAGGTATTATATATAAAATGAAGGTAAATGAAATTGTAAATAATTTTCATTTAAAGTTGATGGTAAAACGGGGTGCTGTGTAATCACTACTTTTCCAGTGGTGCATTCTGGTAAGCGCTGAATCTGCTACATTTTTATAATTACTTAGGCTAAACGAATACCCACCATTCAAAAGCATCAAATCAATTTTATTTATGAATAATATTTCGAAAAACAAATATTTTTTTAATGTGTAGCTATTGAAATATATTTTGTCTTCTTTGATATATCGATTAGATGTTAATCATCGTTCATCGGCAGAAAAGTGTTAATATTGTATTTAAATTGAATAATAAAACATGGGTATATGCAATAAAAAAATCTTAAACTCACTTTTGAGCTTAAAAGTCACCAGTTTTTTAGATAGGTTTATTTAGAGCATCTGTATATCATAAACTATAATATTGTTATCGACTTCATTTTTACCTTCTTACTGTTTACCGTATCATTAGAATAATTTGACGACAATATAGATTCATTTCTTTCCTTGTGTTTCTGTGGGAATGAAGGATTATCATTTTTTTTTTTGTATCATGTAAGTCAAGGGTGGCCAACCCAAATGATCTTGCAGGCCACTTTGAAATGCATCCTAACTCCGCGCGCAGCATGTAAAATTATACATCCCCCCATATTAGATTTTGACCCACTAGAGACATATCTTGGAGTGACTAATTGAATCTTGAGTTATTATTTTGGTGTTTACTTTTATTCTTATACGTAAACATAGATAATATAATAATAATGATACTAAACGCACACATTGTAAAGAAATATATAAAACTAACAATGAAAATCATTAAAAATGTTCATTTTACTAGTGTGATATTTGTTTCTCCACTCCTCATGAGTTGTTAGAATATAACTTAATTATTCTGCGAACTCATAACTGTAAACTTATAAATAAAACAGGCAATATCTGTCATATATTCGCAAGAAATCAAAAGATTATTGATCAAAAATATTTTAAAATCAAAATCTCAATTTTTTTTCTCATCATTTCTACAGTTAATTTTTGAATATATAGTATGGATGCACACATAATGCATTTTTAATACATTGGTTTTCACTACTTTGCCCATTATAAAATAAATATATTTTGCAAAAGTGTGATACATCTCACGGGGCGGAAAAATGTTCAAGGCAGGCCGCGGGTAGGCCACACCTGATGTAAGTTGTTGTTGAGTTACACTTTTAATCATCAAATACAGAAAAGGAATTATTTGAAATCAGACACATTTTCTTACCTACATTTCCACAAGTGCCTTCAAGTGGTGCTTTCTGTCCCGTCAGAGCCGACCTCTTGTAGATGACGTGTGTTTGGCCCGTGGAATCGGGCGGGTGGCCGATGTAGGGCTCGATAAAGTATTCTTCCTTGCCTTTTCTGATCAGGCCTGTCTATTACAAACAGAAGAAAATTAGAATCAGTTATAAAAGAGGTAAAGCAAAACTATTATAATGTTCAGTGAATAAATGCCTACTTTTTATTAACTGATAGTTTTTAAATTTAAATAATAAATGATTTATAAATGATAAATTTTAAAAAAATAGCATTTATTAATGCTATTTTTTAAATTTATTTAACAGATTTAATTTGCTGTTCAAATACTTTTGTTTTGCAAAATCAAGTTTTCAAAATCAAATCAATTATTTAATTATAGTATTTTCAAGGCTGTAATAAGTAATGTGGTTTGTTTGAAGTTTACAAGTTAATTACTAATTTACACTAAGAAGTAATTCCCGAAATTTTTTCGAATATATATTAAAACAATTAAAAAGTTAATGAATGTTAGTTATGAATGTTAAAAGTCAATTTAATTAATGAATAAATATAATTTCAAATAATTCCAATTTTTCCAGTAATCTCCAATATATTGTATCTTGCGGGGCTTGATGGCTGAGTGGCTAGCGCCTTGGCTCTCGGTACCGCAGGTTTCGGGTTCGAGTCCCAGTAGTACCATGGAAGTTAGTAGTGGTTCGGAATCCACTTTAAATCTTAGTTTCCGATCTAATAAGATCGTAGAGCGTTGAAGGGGTAATATTACTCGCGTTTGTCTTCAAGCGGCATGTGCACCCTGGTTAGTGCTAAATGAGTAACAGCGATACAACCCTTGCATATGGCGTATAAATTAACTCTCTCTCTGTGATGCCAGCTGTATTAGAACAGCAATAAGATATTTATTTTTAAAAATAACATAAATTTAATTTTTTAATTTTGGCTGCGAAGCAGATTATTGTTTTTAAATTTTCGGAAATATACATACATATATTTTAATAACACAGACAAATCCTTGCTATATATAAAGAAAGATAATACAATACTCTTTTAGAAAAAATGTATGTCATTTTATAGATGAATGTATATTATATTTCAAGTCATAAAAACTTAATCAGTAGCCATTTCACACAGTTCGGTAATCGACTCTATTGAAAGTCCTTGAAATTTCAAGAAATGAAAAGCCATTTTACAATGCTCGATTTAAATCCATTTAAAAAGCCCGTCTAGTCGTAATGTTAAATGATGACATTTAATGATTTCTTTTGTCATTCAGTGGAATCGGTTTCAGAACCGAGTGCCCTTGAATATATTATCATTCTATTTTTTTCACATTAGCATTCAAGAAGAAAATAGTTTCGATTCCACACACAATTCGACACCCTTTTCGTAATGTAAAGACAAAAAAAAAAAATTATTTTCTGTACTACTGTGTCCAAAATAAGACCCATTTTCAATTTAAAATTCTCGGGGCTTATGGAATAGGGTTTTTTTTTTTAGGTTGCTGGTATTGTCCTTGATATCTGGGAAATTTAACGTCAAAAAATATTCATTTTCCATGTTTGAGTTACGCCATTGGACGCAAAATGGATTCGTAGATTTTTGAAATGTTGAATTTGAGCAAAGATCTTGCATTCAATTTTGTTTGCGGAAACGTATAGAATGTGGCAGAAGGCATTTAATCTTTTTCAATATCGGAAAGAAATGTTTACAAGTGGTATAAATAGTTCAAAGAAGGCAGAGAACGCGTTGAAGACGAAGAACCCTCTGGTCGACCCTCCACCTCAACCGACGAAGCTCACGTCCAAAAATTAAACATTTGGTGCTTGCAAACCGTCGATTTACAATTAGAGACCTTGCTAATGATGTTGAAATTTCTAAAGGATCGATCTATTCCATTTTGGGCCTCAAACACATGAAATCTCGATTGGTACACTGAATGTCACAGCTCACACTGCATTGATTCTACGTAACGTGTCGTTCCATGTCGTTCCACAACCACCTTATTTACACCGTGTGACTTCGGCTATTCCTAAACTCAAAAGACCACTGGGGACACCATTTTTATAAAGATTCAACGCGAATCGGCGCTCGCTTTGAAGGCCCTCCCTACCGATGACTTTTTAGCATGCGTTGAAAAATGAAAAAGTTTTTTAAGTGCATTGTGTCTGGAGGGGGAATTACTTTGGCGATGCAATAAATTTGGAAGAATGAATAAAGAGTTTTTGAAAAATAATAATTAGCCTTCCTTTCTGGGCACATAGTATACGAAGAAAGTTAATACAATACTCTTTTAGAAAAAATTTATATCTTTTTATAGCTAAATGTACTTTATATTTTATTTAATGTATAGACATTTCATACGGTTCGGTAATCGACTGTATTGAAAGTCCTTGAAATTTCAAGAAATGAAAAGCTATTTTACAATGCTTGATTTAAATCCATTTAAAAGGCCGTCTGGTCTGATGACATTTAATGATTTTCTTTTGTCATTCAGTGGAATAGGTTTCAGAACCGAGTGCCCTTGAATATATTACCATTCTGTTTTTCACATTAGCATTCAGGAAGAAAAGAGTTTCAATTTCGCACACAATTCGACACCTTTTTTGTAATGTAATGACAGAGAAAAAGAATTATTTTCTATACGAAATGTCAAGATAATGTTTCATAAATAGGATAATATAGTTTAATTAAGATATTTTCCGTTGAAGAACACAATAAATATCGAATTTCTCATATAACGTCATTGGAAACAAATTTTATGTCACTAACATAATTGAGGTGTTCGGTTTAGTAATTTTATTCATATTTCCAAACTGTCATATCCAAAAACTATTTCTATCCATAAGAATGATAAAATGATGTTTAATTTTACGCCGGATGAGCTTTGTCAAAGTTTTAGAATTTTTTTCACAAAAAAGTAAACATACAAAAATATTTATATAATTTTTTTTTTTTTTTTTTTTTTTGCACGAAGAAAAATATTTTTTTAATTAAACTTTTTTATTAAAGAAACGTATTTTTTTAACTAAGAACAAAAATGTTTTTTTAATTAAACTTTTTTCATCTAACAAAAAATATTTGTAATTAAATTTTTTTATCTAAGAAACATATTTTTAATTAAGCTTTTTCATCTAAGAAACAAAATATATTTTTTGGGCCTTAAACTTTTTTTCACTAAGAAACAAAATATTTTATTAATTAAACTTTTTCATTTAAGAAATAAAATATTTTTTTAATTAAACTTTTTCATCTAAGAAACAAAATATGTTTTAATTAAACTCTTTTCACTAAGAAACAAATTATCTTTAAACTTTTTCATCTAAGAAAAATATTTTTAATTAAATGTTTTTCATCTGAGAAACAAAATGTTTTTTTAATTAAACTTTTTTCATTTAAGAAATAAAATATTTTTTTAATTAAACTTTTTTTCATCTAAGAAACAAAATATTTTTTTAATTAAACTCTTTTCACTGAGAAACAAAATATTTTTAAACTTTTTTCATCTAAGAAAAATATTTTTTAATTAAATGTTTTTCATCTAAGGAACAAAATGTTTTTTAATTAAATTTTTTTCATCTAAGAAACAAAATATTTTTAATTAAATTTTTTTCATCTAAGAAACAAAATTTTTTTTTTTTAATTAAACTTTTTCATCTAAGAAGCAAAATATTTATTTTTTAAACTTTTTTTTCTAAGAAATAATATATTTTTAATATTTTTACACTGTGTTATTAATTATTTTTTGGAATATATATATGTATAACTTAAAAATAGGCAGCATCTAATATCAAATTCATTTTGACAAACATATTTCTCCTGGAAAAGATAAAGGTAAGATCTAGTACCGTTTTGTCATTTGTTTTTATATTCTCCTCGATAATTTGTAAAAAAAAAAAAAGACATTTTCTTAAGATAATAATAATATATTTGCACAAACATAGTGTTCGGAATCTTAATAATACATTTAAAAAAATTAATAAACATATAATAAAGTATTTATAATCAGTAAAGCATATAAATAAATGAATTTTTTTCCCTAAGGTAATGTTGATGACTCATACTAAAAATAAAGAAAGGCGGAAGGGGAAAGAACTCCTTTATCATCAGCAGAGCAAAAACAAAACCTGCTCATAAAATATTTATGGTTTTTAAAAAAATGTTTCTATTCATTCTCAAGACATTTTAAATAAAACATTCAGATGCAACTGCGCCATGCATGGAATATATTCCAATTCTTTTTTTCTTTTCCTTTTTTTACAAAACTTATCTCCCAACTTTTTTTATCTCCCTATTCTTTTTTTTTGTTAAGTGCCCACTTAAATGAAACATTTATCTTACATTTATAAACAGACGGTAGGAAACAATATAAAAATAGAAGCATCTAACGTGGAAATGGACGATTCATGTTTTTGAGCTCCAAACAATTTCCATGCAACTGATAAGAAATGGAAGTTGTTTCTTTTGAAAACCACGCCATCACAGATTCAGGCTGCACTCTCTCGTGTGCGAGCGAGAAAAAGAAAAATAAGTCGAGTTTAAGTAAAAATTCTTGTCATGTAGACACAGATTGTCTCATTTATCATTTCCGTATCACAGTTTGACGAAGATGGAATCGTAACATATTGTTATTAGATGGTCAAATGTCTCCCAATTAGAAACTGAGTCTTAGAATATAAAGTAGCTTAAAGTCTAACACTTCCTATTTTGAAAAGAAAGTTTTTCAACAAACAATTTTAAAAGAAAGGAGCATGTGATGTCCCATCTAAGACATTTCGTGTCTACAAACATATTTTGTCTGTAAGAGATAAGAACAAAAGCTGCAATCAAAAATGATTGCAGCTTTTACTTTAGATATGTTCTTTTTTAAATAATTTTTCTAATCTAATGTTATTTTTAGATCATTTTTGGCACAAAAAATAGAAAATTATAATATATTTGTGCAATCATATTATTGCCTCCCAATTAAAAATTGAGTCTTAGAAGGTTTCAGAATATAAAGTAGCTCAAAGTCTAATTCGTCATATTTTTGAAAAGAAAGTTTTAAAAGGAAGCAGCATATGATGTCACATCTAAGACATTTCATTTCTACAAACATACTTTTGCCTGTAAGAGATCAGGACAAAAGCTGCAATCATTTTTATAATCTTCTTAGATAACTTTTAACACAAAGGATAGAAAATAATAATATATTTGTGCGAACATATTATTGTCTTCAAATCAGAAATTGAGTCTTAGAAGATCTCAGAATATAAAGTAGTTCAAAGTCTTTCAAATTTTTTAAAGCCAGTTTTTTAAAAAGAAGCATATGATAGTGATATCATATGCTCACTAAAGAGTACACATTTACATTTCATTACATTTCATTATTTACATTTCATTATTATCATTTCATTATTTCGTTATTTACATTTCATTCCTACAAACCTATTTTGCCTGCGAAAGGTAAGGGTAAATGCTGCAATCATTTTTTCATTTATTTTTATATTCTTCTCAAATAATTTATAATACAAAGGACAGAAAAATAATATATTTGTGCAAACATATTGTTATTTTCAGAAAAAAAAAAATAATATGTTTGCACAAATATATTATTCTTTCCTTCAGAAATCTCAGTGATACACAAGAAATGGGGTTGTTTCTTTGAAAAACCACGCCATCACAGATTCAGGTTGCACTCTCTCGTATGTGAGCAAGACAAAGAAGAAAAGAAGTCGAATTTAAGTAAAGATTCTTGTCATGTATCGACACGGGTCGTCTCATTTATCATTTCCGTATCCCAGTTTGACGAAAATGGAATCGTAACATATTGTTATTAGATGGTCAAATGTCTCCCAATTAGAAACTGAGGCTTAGAATATAAAGCAGCTCAAAGTCTAACACTTCCTATTTTCTAAAGAAAGTTTTTCAACAAACAATTTTAAAAGGAGTGAGCATATGATATCACATCTAAGACATTTCATTTCTACAAACAAATTTTAACCTGTAAAAGTTAAGGGCAAAAGCTGCAATCATTTTTCCATTTATTTTTACATTCTTCTTAAATAATTTACAACACAAATGACAGAAAAAATAATATAGTTGTGTAAAAATATTATTATTTTCAGAAGAAAATAATAATATAAATATATTATTATAATTATATAATATTACACATATATTATATGCTATTATAATATTATATATTTATGCAAATGCAAAAATATAAATTTTTAAATAAAAATTCAAATTTTTTTAATGATTTCATTTTCTTTGTTTACATTTATATGTTTTTTTATATTTCATGTTTAGTGTTATACATATATTTCTTTACAGTGTGCATTTAGTATCATTATTATTATATTATCTATGTTTGCAAGTAAGAATAAAAGTAAACAAAATAATAATAACTCATTATGATTCAATTTTCACTCCCAAAAAATGTCCATAGTGGGTCTAAATCTAATAGGGGGATATATAATTTTATATGCGGCCGGCGGAGTTGTGATTTTCTAAAGTGGTCAGCTAGCTCATTTAGGTTGGCCACTCCTGGTCAAACTCGTCATATTTTGAAAAGAAAGTCTTTAAAAAGAAGGGAGCATTTGATGCCTCATCTAAGAGATTTCATTTCTACAAACATATTTTGCCTGTAAGAAATAAGGGCAAAAGATGTAATATATTTGTGCAAACATATTATTGTTTGCCAATTAGAAATTGAACCTTAGAAGACTTTAGAGCATAAAGTAGTTCAAAGTCTAATTCGTCATATTTTGAAAAAAAAATTTTTTTAACCAAGCAGTTTGAAAAGGAAGGAGCATGTGATTGTTCCATCTAAGACATTTTATTTCCACAAACTTATTTTTTCTGCAAAAGATAAGGACAAAAGCTGCAATCATTTTTATGTTCATCTTAGATAATTTTTAACACAAAGGAAAAAAAATAATATATTTGTGCAGACATATTATTATTTGCAGAAGAAAACAATACGTTTGCACATATATATTATTATTTTGTTCTGAAATCTCAGCAATACCACTGAAAAATTATTAAATATACCATAAAGTATTTCAAATCTATATAGCATATAAATGAATACATTATTTTCTCCGATAAAAAGTAATGTTAATGACTCGTATTAAAAAGAAAATAAGGAAAGGTGAAGTAGCAGAGCAAAAACAATTTTAAACAAAATAACAACGACGTTTGACGAAGATGGAAGCGTTGCATATTGTTATCAGAAGGTCAAATGTCTCCCAATTAGAAATTGCGTCTTAGAATATGAAGTAGCTCAAAGTCATATTTTAAAAAGAAAGTTTTTAACCAAACAGTTTTAAAAGGAGAGAGCATACGATATCACATCTATGACAATTCATTTCTACAAACCTATTCTTAGATAATTTTTAACACAAAGGACAGAAAATGATAAGATATTTATGCAAGTATATTGTTATTTTCAGAAGAAAATTACAATATGCTGCACATATATATTATTATTTTGTTCTGAAATCTCAGAAATTCACCTGGAAAAATTAATATATAATAGAGAATTTCCAGTCTATATAGCATATAAAGGGGTGTAATTTTTTTCTCCTGTTAAACTAATGTTGATGACTGGTATTAAAAAGAAAATAAGGAAATGTTTGGTTTTTCACTCTACGGTCATTTTGTGAACATTTTAGGTTAATTAAACCGGGACCTACAGTTTAACGTGGATTCCGAACCCCTGACAAACATCCATGTCACTGCCAGAAATTGAACTTGAAGCCTGTTGTGGCAAGGGCCACAGCGATAGCCAATTGACCACCAGGCCGCCTTCTCGTAGATCCTGTCTGGGGAGTTCACCCTTTTCTTAGAGCAGGGGTCTCAAACTTTTTCGGTCGCGGGCCAAAAATTGAAAAAAAAAAAAAAAGTTTGGCGGGCCAAGAAATATTTTGCTGAAATTTTAAAAACAATATACAAGTATTACAATTTAAATGTGTTATTGAGCAGAATGAAATCGAGATTTCATTTTTAAAAGTCCCTTATAGTGAGGTTCGAAGTGAGAACCTCACTATAAGGAATCACAAATGCTCGTCTGTCAAAATGCTGTAAAAAAAGAACCACTAGATACATAGACTGCAAATTTGAACTGAAAATATTTGAAGGTGGGGAAACGACGACATCAAAAAATTTTATAAAATGTATTAATAGATGGCGCTGTAAGCGGCATAAAGAAAGTGAATTCGGCTGCCAGTGATATTGTTTGGCTTTTGTGATATTGTTTCGGTGTTTTAACGGAAAAAATAACTTCCAAATCATTCAATAGTTGTGACACTGTGAGTGGAAAGCCCATCCACCACGATAAGGTCATGCTAAATTGGATGGGAAAAGCGGTGGAACTTTTTTGATGCCGTATCGTTTCCCCCTTCTTCAAGTATCTTCAGTTCAAACTTGAACTCATTGTGACAAGTAGTTCTTTTTCACAGCATTTTGAATGTGGAATTTAATTATAATCACTTTGTATGTCTGATGTTCCGAGTAAAATATAACTGAGTCTGACTCTTCAAAGAATAGTTTTGGAGCTTCAATAAAACAGTTGCTATTCAAGATACATTCCCCCCATTTCGTAACAACTTGAACAACTATGAGTTATTTATGTATGTACTATACATAAATAATCAAGGAGTATATTTCGTCATAAAAGTAACTACATTCTTATAAAATATTACGTGTAAATAAATGTATGGTATGATTCAATTTCTGAAATTCAATATACAAATGTGACTTACTAGAAAGGAAAATATTTTATTTACGACGAATACATAAGAAGATAATGTTTTCCAAAAATGTCTGCAAAAAAATAATAACATGAAATGTTCTCTTCTCTGGTTTTGTATATGAAAACATTTCCATTTTCTATAAGAAGGGGTTTTCTCTGTTCCAAAATTCAGAATAAATACATGGAAATGAAAATCTTTCGATAAGGTGGAAATATTTTACAGATATTACAATCGCGCTTAGTTTTTTAAATTTCCGATTAAAAGTAAACACTCGAAAAAGTTGAAATTTGAATCAATTCATATTTCGTAAGTAGGAAGCAATGTATATATATGCATATATTGTTTATATATTTAGAGATATACAGGGTGATTATAATTTAAGTCCCACTTTCAAAACTAAAAACAATTGCTCGAATCGCAGCCGAGTGGCAAGGAATGCAGATGGTTACAGTTCGAATCTCTGGCTACCTTCATCAAAGTCACCGTTTTCAGAATAGTGAGAATCGATGTTAACTAAAGAAGAATGTGAAAACCTCTCAACAATCAAATCAAATCTTTCAAAGTCCTCTAGAAAGGCAAAAAAATTTCTTCTATATTTGAATAATTTGTGGTAAACATTTCAAAGTCCTCTCGAAATGTAAAATTCTTTCCCCACCTGTATTCAATTGATTCGTGGTAAAGATGCAATGACAAAAAAGTTGGCAAAAAAAAAAAAAAAGTTGTTTGATTCCAGAAATAATTGGTTAATTATTTTATTTAAAAATTAATAGAATTCTGGATAAACTACATTCAATTTTTAAAAATTGAGAGATTTGAAAATTTCGATATTTGACTGTAATGCTTGAGTATTTTTAAACCAGTTATTAATTTCCCTTCGTAGTTTTTTTCCAATCAATAATTTTTGACTTGATAATAATGGTTTTCCTCATGCCCATTAACAAAGTGTCGGGAAGTTTCTTCAATCATTTATCAAGGATTGTTTTTTTGGAGGACATTTCCTAATGAATTTTGTTTATTAATGTATAAATGAATAAGGATAGCAATTCATAAAATGAATAAAATCATTTTTTTTTTCACTTATTGGTCGTTTTTTTTTTTAGGGGGAGTTTTCATATTTTATACACTATGATATATTAATACGCTTAAAAGGTTTTTTTTTCTTATGCAGCTGGCAAACACCTAAACAGTTCTCTTTGATACCTAAAGGCAAGTGCTGCACCGATGTTACTCACTTAGAACTATCCAGGAGGTGCATATAGCTTGAAGATTAGCTTCGGATTCGGGTAACAATACCCCATAACACTCTACGATCATGTTAGACCCGGACCAACGGTTTGAAATGGATTCGAACCACTACAAACACCATGGCAGCGCCGGGACTCGAATCCGAAACCTGTGGTACCGAGTGCCACAGCGCTAGCCACTCAGCCATCAGGCACCATGCGCTTAAAATATTTTAATGAAAAAAATATGTGGGTTAACTTAATATATTTTGTTTTGTGAAAAATTTTTGTTGTGTGGAATATAATTTACTAAATGTTTTAAGCATACAGAATTCTATAAAAATGAAGATTTCTTACCTTTTCATGTTTATTTCCCGAAGTTTTTAAGCTTAAATTTCAAAATTTACTGATGCAATTAATACTGATTATTTTCATATTTAAGATTTCAGTCTATGATGATCGACAGGACATGATTTTCTTAATAAACACTTACAACTCTTTATTTATAAAACTCCATACTATCAGTTGCCGTTTGATACTGTGTAATCTCTAATATAAACACCCAACAACATTCACTAAATAATTATCCATCTCGAAATATCGTTAAAAATTGTGAAAATTGAAGTTAATTCCATGGATTATGCTCCTCCATTTATTCTGAATTGTACAGGTGACTTCAAAATGAGTAATCACTTGTACACTTAGAGTTATAAAAGAATGTAGCGATAATGTCTTGTTTATTAATATTATATTTTTAACCATATCATCTTCTTTTACCACTTTAGCGAAGTTATGAAAAAGTCAATGGAGCTGTTTGGATAAAAAATAATTTACTAATATGTTAAGTTAATTAAAAAACAACCAATGTGGCAGTTTCAGTTCAGTTTCCAAGATTGCTAGAAAATTTTAGCTTAGACAGCTTAAAATTAACTGGAAACTCTTTTCAGTGTGAAATATTGTACCAAAAATTAAAACGAAAAAGGAGTTATTTAAAATGTTTCTTTCGAATTTGATTTCGAACAAGATATTATTCATTTGCAAAGATCATGCAAAGAATCCCGAGAAATTCAGGTTTGAAATTTTTATCTAAACAATACACTGAAGTGACAAAAGTCATGGGATACCTCTTAATATCGTGTCGGCCCTCCTTTCGCCCGGCGAAGTGCAGCAACTCGACGTGGCATGGACTCAACAAGTCGTTGGAAGTCTTCTGCAGGAATATTGAGCCATGCTGTCTCGATAGACGTCCATAATTGTGAAAGCGTTGATGGTGCAGGATTTTGGGCACGAACAGACCTCTCGATGATGTCCCATAAATGCTCGATGGGATTCATGTCGGGCGATCTAGGTGGCCAGATCATTCGTTGGAATTGTCCAGAATGTTCTTCAAACCAATCGCGAACAGTTGTGGCCCGGTGACATGGCGCATTGTCATCCATAAAAATCCCATCGTTGTTTGGGTACATGAAGTCCATGAATGGCTGCAAGTGATCTCCAAGTAGCTGAACATAAGCATTTCCAGTCAATGTTCGGTCCAGTCGCACCAGAGGACCAAGTCCATGCCATGAAAAAACAGCCCACATCATTACAGAGCCACCACCAGCTTGAACAGTGCCGTGCTGACAGTTTGGGTCCATGGCTTCGTGGGGTCTGCGCCACAGTCGAACCCTACCATCAGCTCTTACCAACTGAAATCGTGACTCATCGGACCAGGCCACGGTTTTCCATTCATCTAGGGACCAACCGATATGCTCACGTTCCCACGAGAGTCGATGCAAGCGATGTCGTTCTGTCAGTAAAGGCACTCGAGTCGGTCTTCTGCTGGAATAGCCCAAGAAAGCCAAATTTCTCCGCACAGTTCTAACAGACAAGTCCCTTGTACGTCTCACATTGATTTCTGCGGTTATTTGACGCAGTGTTGCTTGTCTGTTAGAATTTACGACTCTTTGCAGACGTCGCCGGTCTCGGTCGTTAAGTGCAGGCGGTCGACCACTGCGCTGTCCATGGTGGGATGTTATGCCTGAAATTTCATACTCTCGGCACACTCTTGACACAGTGGATCTGGGAATGTTGAATTCCCTAACGATTTCCGAAATGGCATGACCCATGCGTCTAGCTCCAGCTAACATTCCGCGTTCAAAGTCTGTTAATTCCCGTCGTGCGGTCATCATCACGTCAAAACCTCTTCACATGAATAACTTGAACAGAAATGAAAGCTCTGCGAAAGCACTGCGCATTTATACCTGTTCTACGCGATGCTACTGCCATCTGAAAATTTGCATATTGCTATCCCATGACTTTTGTCACTTCAGTGTATATCAATTAATTATTTAATCGATTCAGTTTGGTTGCAACTTTTTGTAGTTTAATTTTTTTAAATATGTCATAATTATTTTGTTAAACTTGAAAAACATAGCCTAATCTGCAATGTTATAATAATTAGGTTACTTTTTATTTATTTTTTTCTAATTAAAAATTAGTTAATTCCTCACAATATAAAAGTATATTTGCATGTATCAAATATGCACAGATTTATAAAATCGTTTGGGCGGTGCTCATACAGTAGTTCATTTAAAACCTAAGAATCTTTTTTATAAAAATTACTTATTAATTTTTTTTATTAAATTAACATTTTATAAGATAGACTGCTAGACTATATTTTTGTGTTTCATAGTTAATTAAAAACTTAAGAAACTTTTTAAAAAAATTACTTATTAATTTTTTTATTAAATTAACATTTTATAATTGGTGTGATCAACCTGAGACCAGCCTTGCACATTTTACGAGCCCATGAGATTTTTCACACTTTTACAAAATGTGTTTATTTTATAATGGCCAAAGTACTAAAAACCAATATATTAAAAAATACATTATGTGTGCATCCATATAATCAAAAATTAACTGTCGAAAGTTAAGTTTAATTTTAAAATAATATTCTTGAATATATAACAGATATTACCTGTTATATTTATGAGTTTACTGTTATGAATTTGCAGAATGATTAAATTATAAACATCAATTACGATGCAACACCAATAACGATAATCACCAATTTCGATAAATACCAATTACAATTACGATTTAACACCAATTGCGATGTGCAAATGCGAAATTGAGATCGATTTGCAAAAATCTAATGGAAAGAGCAGAGAATCAAGTATCGCACTAGTAAAATAAATATTTTTCAGTGATTTCATTTTTTTATTCCGTTTATATTTTTATATTTCATTTTGAGTGTGATTTATTTATTTACAATGTGCGTTTATTATCCTTATTATTACATTGTCTATGTTTGCATGTAAGAATAATAGTCAATACAAAAATAACAACTCCTCATGTTTCAATTTTTCAGTCCAAAAAAAAAAAAAATGTCTATAGTGGGTCTAAATCTAATGTGAGGATATATAATTTAACATGCGGCCACGGAGTTATGAAGCATTTCCAAAGTGGTCAGCAAGATCATTTGGGTTGGCCATCCCTGTTTTATAAGACAAACTGCTAGAAAAGAAACAATGAGCAGCGATCTGCGCATCCCTAGGCTTATAAAATTCCTGCTTACAGCTTCCTTTTGGAACTTTCAAGCGAGAAATATATTTTATTTCCCTCCCTTAAACCAGCCTTCGACAAAATCTTTTATCATCCCCGATACTGATTTATAACATCCTAAAACATGATTAACTGCAACCATTTCCCCAAATACAACGCAGGTACCAAATAATAATAGAAAATCAATCACTGAAACTTTTCAAAGACGAGCTATCTCTTCATCCCAACGAGGGATATAAATAAATCACGAACTTCGACAGACTCTGTCGGGGACAATAAATAAATAAATAAATGATTAAATAAATGATTTCCGTTGTTTGTCGGACGACATCCATTAGCGGGATTAAGCGCAGATTCCTGGCGGTGATTAGCGAGTGTGACTCCAACCCGTACGACCTTGCCTCGCAAAGGGAGGATCATCAAAAAAAAAAAAAAAAAAAAAAAAATAAAAGAAAAGAAATCTAAAACAAAACATCAGGAGAAGGGGAAAAAAAATACTACCCCAGAAAAGGTCGTCTGTGTGTCACCGTAGCAGGGCAGTAGAAAAGCGAAACCGAATAGGAAGTGATATGGTAATAAAGCAAAGCAATGCCATTTCGGGATTGCTGTTCAACATGGCGCCAGTCAACCCGAACATGGATGATTGCAAAATAATTGTGACAGAATAGCAATTGTTGTGAACGGAAAAAAAAAAAAAATCATTTAACTGCTAAATGGTACTTCATTTTTTTTTGTCAAATGAAAGATGAAATAAATGTTATTGGAAATTTTTATTTCTGACGGAAATTAAGAAACCAAATAGGAATAACAAATTCATATTTGTACAGAAATTTAATTGATATACTAGTGCTTAGAATGTCACAATGCAAAAATAACTACTCCCAAAAAAAAGCAATTTTTATTATTATTTTTATCAAAATTTTTATTCAAAAAACCATAATGCCATTTCGGGATTGCTGTTCAACATGGCGGCAGTCAACCCTAACATGGAGGATTGCAGAATAATTGTCACAGAATAGCAATTGTTGTGAACGGAAAACAAAAATGAATAATTTAACTGCTAAATGGTGCTTCATTTTGTTCAAATGAAGGGAATTATGTTATAATAGGAAGGGATATGTTAGGAATAAATGTTATTGGAAATTTCATTTGTGTAGGAATCTCAAACCGCACATGAATAACGAAGTCATATTTATACAGAAATTTAATTGATATACCAGTGCTCAAAATATCGCAATGCAAAAATGATCACTCCTGAAAAAAAAAAGCCAATTTTATTGGCAAAAAATGTAAATAAAATATCAATAGTACTTTGTTTTGTTGTTATGAGAATTAAAATTGCAGCATAATTGGCACAGAATAGCAATTTTTGTGTGCGAAAAAAAAAAAAATGGATCATTTAACTGCTAAATGGTACTTCAAATGAAGTATGAAACAAATGTTATTAGAAATTTTATTTGTATTTTATTTTTGCATTGCTCAAGAATATCACAATGCAAAAATAACTACTCCAAAAATAAAGCCATTTTCATTATTATTTTTATCAAAATTTTTATTCAAAAAACCATAATAAAATTTCGGGATTGCTGTTCAACATGGCGCCAGTCAACCGGAACTTGGATGATTACAGCATAATTGTCACAGAATAGCAATTTTTGTGAACGGAAAACAAAAATGAATCATTTAACTGCTAAATGGTACTTCAAATGAAAGATGAAACAAATGTTATTGGAAATTTTATTTGTGAAGAAATCAACAAACCAAATATGAATAACAAATTCATATTTGTACAGAAATTGAATTATACTAGTGTTCAGAATATCACAATGCAAAAATGTTGATTACTCAAAAAAAAAAAAAAAAAAAAAGCTGTTTTTATTGACAAAAAAATTAATTAAATAGATGTTATTGGAAATTTTATTTGTGAAGGAAATTAAGAAACCAAATATGAATAACAAATTCATATTTGTACAGAAATTGAATTGATACACTAGTGCTTAAAATATCACAATGCAAAAATAACTGCTTCAAAAAAATTCTTTTTTTTTCACAAAATAATGTAAATAAAAGTATCAATGGTACTTTATTTTGCTGATATGAGACTTAAAATATTATTCACAAAATAATGTTATATGATTTATGATAGAATTTTCAAATGTGAATCAATGTGGATCATATTTATATCCTTGCCGAAAATCAGTGTTAAAATTGGTTAAGGGCTAAAAAAAAAAAAAATTCCAACGTCCTGCAAGTTGACATTGTGACATAATTATTTTAAGGAAGCTTTGTTTGTGAAGGAAAATGTCTATAAAAGTATTCATTCTCTATGACATTGTTTTTTTTATATAAGGTTTAAAAAATATGTGAACTAATTTACGAAATAATCCCAAAATTTGTATTGACATGATTTTAAAAAATCATGTTCTTACCGGTAAAATGATTTATTATGTTAAAAATTAAACATACTTATATCATCATGCAACAAAAATTGGATTATAATTGGCTTAGAACGGAAATTTTCGTGAACAGAAAATGTATATAAAATTATTTAATGGCATTTCCTGTCGTTCATGCAATGGTTATTAACATAGATTTAGAAGTTCCAAGTTTTAAAAAAATGAGTTGCGCTAAATTTTAACATGTTATGTATGATGCGAACAATAACTTATTAGTAATAATTCCTAAAGAGACATTTGTTTTTCTTCAAAATAAATGTAAATAACTTATCAAAGAAATTTTTTTTGCTTATTTATCAAAATACCAAAAATTAGTTCAATTTTTGGGCTGGCGCTCACAATTGCACTTAAAATAAATCGATTCACTAAATAAATGTTGGTTATCTCCTTTTCGTGTATATAATTAACAAATTCCTAATTTTAGAAACAAATTTATTGTTCAAAGCTAAACTAAATAAAATTTTCATATTGAGATAAATAATTTTTAAACAAAAGAATTGTTAAAAAAATAAGCATAATTATCAAAAATATTTATCTGCACTCTAAAATAAATTGATTCATTAAATAAATACAATTTCAACTCTAAATATTTCGTCAATGTAATATTATGTTATCCTACAATTCTAATTTATTATTTAATACAGTTGTTTAAATGTGCAAGCTTCTAATTAAAAAAAAAAAATAAAAAATGCTGCATTTTATTGCTGTAGATGCTAACTTGATAATGCTATAGATGCACTAACTTAACAGTTTAATGCTAACTTGAATGCATATTAAGATATGTTAATTTATTTTTAACAATTCTATTGTTTAAAAATTATTTAACTACCAAAAATATTTATTAAAAAATTTATTTGCGCTCTGAAATAAATTGATTCACTAAATAAACACTATAAAATTAACAAATTCCTAATTTTAGAAATGAATTTATGGCCCAAAACTAAACTAAATAAAATTTTATTCGCAATAAATAATATTAGCATTTTGACCTTATTTTGTATCGAAAGAATTTCCTCTGCTAAATAAACACTTCCTCCTGTTATTTATACAGCCTGCACCAGATAATAATAATAAAAAAAAAAAGCACCTCACTTCGAAATTTGCATATAAAGCATTACTAATAATAGCCAATCAGAATGACTTATTTACGAGGAGCGCTGTAAAACATGGTTCCCTACTGTCGGGGACAACACTCCCAGTAAACAGAATTTATTTCGCAACCCGTCACAGATTCAGAGTGAAGCGAAAACGTAAAGTCACTCAAAAAGTGTTTCATTACTTAATTCGCTTAATCTCCGTTAACCACCCACTGGCTGCCACTAAATCTTCCACCGCTCTATAGACGACCGAGTCGCGAGCTTTTGTTGTCTGGCGTCACAGTGTCCAGCGAAGACACACAAATGAACGGTCCTTATTAAGAAATATGGGGAACCGAATTCGCAGCCCAAGAAATATGACGTTTTGACTCCCCTATCTTCATAAAAACACTTGGTTTCCGTAGCGTCTCCCGTTACACGAAGCAACCTTGATTATTGACACAATAAAGACTAGTTGCTAAATAATACTATTGGAAACTGAATACCACAATGTGAATACTTTTACGCCGTAACGTACTGTTGTGCATACTGTATATCAGGGGTGCCCAACCCAAATGATCTTGCGGGCCACTTTTGAAAATGCGTCATAACTCCGCGTGCCACATATAAAATTATTTTTATTTTTTTTTTTGTTCTAATGCAGCTGGCAAACACTTAGAGAGTTGTCTTTGATGCCTTAAGGCAAGCGCTGCACTGACGTTACTCACTTGGCACTACCCAGGAGTTGCGTGTTGCTTAAAGCTACGGATGCGGAGTAACACTACCGCCGCAACGCTTAACGATCATGTTAGACCGGAACCTACGGTTTAAAGTGGATTTCGCACAGCTACTAACATCCATGGAACCACCGGGACTCGAACCCGAAACCTGTCTTACCGAGCTCCAGCCACTCGGCCATTCAGGCTCCTTATATGTAAACATAGATAATGTAATAATAAGGATACTAAACGCATATTGTAAGGAAATATATTGCACTAAAATGAAATATAAAAAATATATAAACTAAATAAAAAATGAAATCGTTAAAAAATATTTATTTTACTAGTGCGATATTTGTTTCTCCCCTCTTTCACTTAGCTTTTGCAAATCAATCTCAATTTGGGTATTTGCACATCGTAATGGGTGTTGCGTCCGTTATATTTAAGCGTGTTTTGTGTTGGGTCAATTAGTTAGTTTTAGAATTTTAGTTTTAAATTAGTCAATTTTAGAACAAAACAATTCGTCGGTATAAGTTGAACCAAACGCTGGCAAAAGCATCCACTGGCTGGCACTAAATCTTCCACCGCTCTATAGACGCCGAGTCGCGAGCTTTTGTTGTCTGGCGTCACAGTGTCCTGTGAAGACACACAAATGAAGGGTCCTTATTAAAAAATATGGGGAGCCGAATTCCCAGCGCAAAAAATATGAGGTTTTGACTCCCTATCTTCATAAAAACACGAAGCATCTCCGTTACACGAAGCAAGGTCTAACCTTTGATGATTAACACAATAAAGTTTAGTTGCTAAGCGATACTATGGGAAACTGAATACCACAATGAAAAGTCTTTGATATCGTAACGTAATGTGTATACTGTAGAACAGGGGTGGCCAAACCCAAAAGGTCTTGCAGGCCATTTTGGAAATGCATCACAACTCCGCAGGCTGCATATAAAATTATATAACCCCATATTAGATTATAAAATTATATATCCTCATATTAGATTACAAAATTATATAACCCCATATTAGATTATAAAATTATATATCCTCATATTAGATTACAAAAATTATATATGCCCATATTAGATCCATTACAGACATTTTTTTGGAGTGAAAATTGAAACAGAATGAGTTATTATTTTTGTTACATGTAAACACAGATAATATAATAATAACGATACGAAACGCACATTGTAAAGAAATATATAACACTAGAAATGAAATATAAAATATATATAAATATAGACGAAATAAAAAAAAATTTAACATCATTAAAAATATTTATTTTACTAGTGCGGTATTTGTTTCTTTCACTTAGCTTTTGCAATTCGATCCCAATTTGGGTATTTGCACATCGTAATGGGTGTTGCTTCCGTATGTTTGACTGTGTTTTGAGCTGGTCAATTTCAATTTCGAAAAAAAAAAAAAAAAAAAGTTCGTTGGTGTAAGTTGAATTAAAAGCGCTAACAACTTGGACTAAGAATGGTTTGCTCTGCTATCAATAATCAACGTGTATCTAGCGATGGACACTAAGGTCACTTGTAGTGAAACATAGAAATTGTTATATTAGATGCTCCAAGATCGGGTTTCAAATCCGGCGCCTCAATCCACTTTAGAGTTCGCAGACTATAATTTTTAATATTATTCAGCGGCGAACTCATGACTGTAAACTCCACATCAATAAAACAGCCAATAAACCCGTCCTATATTTGCAAGAATATAATTTTAAAATCAAAGCTCATTTTATATTATAATTTCGACAGTTTATTTTTAAATATATGAATGCACACGTAATGTATTTTTTTAATGCTTTGGTTTGCAATACTTTGGCCATTCTAAAATAAATATATTTTTGTAAAAGTGTGACAAATCTCAAAGGTCGGGAAAATGTTCAATGCGGGCCGCGGGTTGGCCATCCTTGTTCTAACACCTCATCTGTTTCACTATTTTGCTCATTTAGAAAAATGAGAAGAGCATGTTCTGCACATGATTTTTATAAAATAGTTGTTATTGTTCTAATGCAGTTGACAATATAGAGACAGTTAATCTTTATGCCATAAGCAAAGGCTGCACCGCTGTTACTCATTTATCACTACTCAGGAGGCACGGCAGTAGCTTGAAGATATGATACGGATGCGAATAACACTACGTCCACAACGCTCTACGATCCTAGAGGACCGGGGACCTACGGTTTAAAGTGGATTCCGAACCACTACAAACAACCATGCCATCGAACGCCAGAGCAGCCACTCGACCATCAGGCGCCCTACAAAATAGTAAACAATTTCATATAATGTGAAGAATACATTTTTTTTTTTTACTTCTAATATCTTTTTATGAGCTTTCAGACGAGAACCCGAGGGGCTCTGATGTCTGTGTGGCAAGCGCTCTGGCGCTCGAAGCCACAGATTTGTGGTTCGAGTGCCGGCGGTGCCATGAATGTTTGTAGTGGTTCGGAATCCACTTTTAAACCGTGAGTCCCGGTCTAACATGATCATAGATCGTTGCGGGGGTATTGCTATTCCGCATCCGTAGCTTATCATCAAGCTACACTCACCTCTTGGGTAGTGCTAAGTGAGTAACGTGCCTTAAGGAATCCAAGACATTTGTTTGCCTTACGGCATTCAAGACAATTGTCTAAGTGTTTGAAAGCTGAATTAGAACAAAAAAAAATATTTCTATGTAAAAAATATGTTCATTTATTTTACTTAAATTTCAAAACTCAGATCTTATATAATTAATCAATTTTCATTGGCAATAAATTTCTGCGGCTGTCCATTGAAACGAGTCTGCGAGAGTGAGTCTGCCTTAATGACTTCTTGTCTCCTTTTCATTGTGTCCTTTCGGTAGAAATTAAAATCGAAATGTGGCCTTCGGTGTCCGTTCTCTTGTATAATTCATTCTTGTCTCTAATGGCTGTGTAATTTGGGATGCCTTCCTTGTTGACCACAAAAGTCTTTTCAGATAATGTATTCAGTATTATAACAATCTATTTATTACGCCGCTTTTGTTTCTACTCTTTTCGGGGCTAATGATAGTTGATGGATGTTTGTAGTGGTTCGAATCCACTTCAAGCCATAGGTCCCCTGCCTCGTATGACCGTAGAACATCACAGAGCCCAATCAGACTTTCATCCACATCATTCCCAAAGTGTATTGGGGCAACTCGGCTGCAGGCACAGAGATTTGTGGTGTAGTGCAGTACAAAAATCTTTTAAGTGAAAGCAAATACCATAATTTTAAATTTGTAAAAAATACTTTGTTATGCAAAAACTGTTTTTATAGAGGTATGAATTGAATAAAAATCATTGCATTTATTTCAAATTTTTTCTGACATGGATGTTTGTGAGTGGTTAGGAATGCACGTTAAGTACGTTGTAGGACCCGGTCTAATTAGCCTAAAGTGTGCACAAGATGACCGTAGAGCGACAGAATCAAACCAAACCCATTAAACAATTAATTTCGTCAGATAAGTTCCACTCTTTTTAAAAACAATCCAAATGAGTCCACAGCAAAAATAGTAAACTATTCGATATAATGTGAAGACTCATTTTTTTACTTATAACATCTTCCTTTGTAAGTATATGCGGATTCATTTATTTTACTTAAATCTTACAATTCATATCTTATGTAATTAATCCACTTTTTTTATCTACTTTTCATTGGCAATAAATTTTGATTGAAACAAGTCTGCGAGTGCCTGCTTTAATGACTTCGTGTCTCCTTTTCATTGTGTCCTTTCGGTAGAAATTAAAATCGAAAGACAGTCAATGTGGCCTTCGGTGTCCGTTTTCTTGTATAATTCATTCTTGTCTCTAATGACTGTATAATTTGGGATGCCTTCCTTGTTGACCACAAAGACTTTTCAGATAATGTATTCAGTATTATAACAATCTATTTATTACACCGCGTTTTGTTGCTACTCTTTTTCGGGGCTAATGATAGTTGTCAACGACTCATTTTCTTCTCGAAATCAGCACTTTATTCCTCACCGGCGACGAGCAGGCCAGAAATCTTTGCACGACGGTTGTGCAAGGAAATACCGTAACGAGCAATCAAAAGCAATTTAGGATAGTTATTTAAGAATAACGGCGTCGAAATGGTTGATAGCCAATTCGGCGGTATTTAATTGCTGTGTTTTTTAACAGATTTTTTCCCATGCTCATTCATTTTCATGAGTAAAAATAATTTATTTACTAAATGTAATGATCGAGAATCGTTACATTTACACTTAAAAGAATTTGGTGAAATAAATGTAACAGGTTTAAACATTATTTATTCAATTAAAAGAAATTTTCATGGAAATATATATTTTACTATACTAATTTAATAATATAACTGTATCAAATTAATTATTTTTAGAATAAAAATATTTTATTTTGTTCTATTTGAAAATTAATAAATAAATTTAATGATTTTCATTTTTTTAAACATTTGTCATCAAAGAATTGACAAAAATTATAATATCAACTATCCATTTGATTTAATTTTTTTAGAAATTTTTATAATAAAAATACTTATTAAGTAAATTTACATTGAGAATCCCTTAATACTATTAAACTTCATTTGACCCTTCTCAAAAGTGGCTCTGGCATCCACGTTAAACTGTAGGTCCCGGTCTATTTAGCCCTCGTGTGCACCAAATGACCGTAGAGCTACAAAACAAGCAAATCTCAAAAGTGGTTTTAAAAGACAAAAGAGTTCCGCTCCGTCGCAAGTGGAAGATAAAATAAAGATAATTAACAATGCTATAAAAAATCATCAATCTTCAGGGATGCTGATCATGTTACATCCATTTTTAAGAATAGTGGTTAAGGATATTCTAAACCAGGCCCTCTCCAACCCGGTACCCGGCCTATAAGTAATTGCAGCTAATATGGCACAGAAATTTCTTCCAAACGATGAAATTTTTTTTTTTTTTTAACGAAGCTTTTTACATTTTTTTTGCAATTATGAAACTTTTTCTTCCTAGCGCGCATGCTCAGAAACTGTGCATGCGTATCAGAATAATGTTTTATGAGCATGCGCGCTAAGAAAAAGCTATCTAACCCTATTTTACTATTTTTACTATTCAATTTTAAAATGTATATATATTTGTTTGTTTTCTCTGTTTAAAATTTCTTGATTTTCAGATTTGGTTTGTCGCTCCGCTATCATTCTGTTTACACTTTAGACTAATTAGATCCGGGACCTACAGTTTAACGTGGATTCCAGAGCCACCAACAAACATCCATACCACTCGTCAGGATTCGTATCTGAAGCTTGTCGTACAAAAGGTCAGAGTGGTAGCCAATTGTCCATCAGGCCGCTTCTTCCATGAATAAATATTTTTTCCCAACATATTTTGCAATACAATTTTTAAAAAGTACATATATTTGTTTTTTCTGGTTCAAATTTCTTGATGTTCCAATTTGGTTTGTCGCTCTACGGTCGATTTTTGCACCCTTTACGCTAATTACGCCGGGACCTACACTTTAATGTACATTCCGAATAACATACAAACATACATGCCACCGCCAGGATTCGCACCTAAAGCATGTGGTGCCAG
Source organism: Caerostris extrusa (assembly GCA_021605095.1). Classification (NCBI taxonomy): domain Eukaryota; kingdom Metazoa; phylum Arthropoda; class Arachnida; order Araneae; family Araneidae; genus Caerostris; species Caerostris extrusa. Next base: position 144,016 of record BPLR01016176.1, on the reverse strand, counting down.
AGCGCTAGACACTTGCCTACTAGGCCGCGTTGATTTTCAAAAAAGAATACCTTAGAATCAAATTTTAAATTATAATGTTGCTATATTTGTCATGTACATTATTTAATTACTTTTTCACATAACAACTCTTGTTAGTTTTCTATTTTAACTTTTTTTCTAATGCATCTGGCAAATAGACCGTGATCTTCCGCCATAAGGGCTGCACCGATGTTACTCACTTTGCACTACCCAGGGGCGCGTGTAACTTGATGGTAAGCCACGGACGTAACAATGCCCCCGCGCTCTCTTATTAGGACCGGGACCTACGGCTTAAAGTTGATTCTGAACCACTACAAACACCCATGGCAAAGCCGGGTTCGAACCCGATACCTGTGGTACCGAACGCCAGAGCGCTAGCCATTCGGCCATCAGGCCCCCTCTATTTTAACTTATATTTCTAAGTTCGTTAGATTTCTATTTTAATTTCGTTAGATTTATTTCTATTCTAATTCTCTATTTTAAATTCTATGTTAATCTATCGTAATCTATCTGAAGTTTCTATTCTATCTCTCTATTATCAATACCAGTAACCATTTTAAGAGACAGTAAAGCTATGCAATACCAGGTAGAATCTGAAAAAGAGAAACAAAAAAGAATAAAAACGAATATAAGGTTTCTCTTTATGTAATTATGCTAAGCGATAATTATTTCAGTCACAAGCCTATCACATCACAAAGTGGAGACGTTGTGGTTGTTTACAAGAGCGCAACCCGATCCGTGTCGGGATGCGCCTACCGTTCACATGACCCGATCAAAAACAATCGGATTCGTTCCATTCATAACGATTCAAGAGAGACAGGAAATCTTCCCCAAGTTCACGGCAACTTTTCGCTGGGCTGAGTACCGAGCCAAACGCGCAATTGCGTCACTCCAGATCTCAATCTTTCTTCACTGCAAAAGGTGACTACCAAACCACGTGATCTACGTGAGGTCGGCAATGATAGGAAAGGGGAAAAAAAATATACCACATCTTGAATCCTGATCCCAAATATCCTGAAACGTCCAACCTTGCAGCTAATATGACACAGACAAATTTCTGCCAATCGATGAATTTTTTTTTTTGGAATTTTAATTATGTAATTAATAACGAAGCTTTTTACATTAATATCTAATATTTTACAATTCATATTTTAAAAAGGTGTAGTACATATTTGTTTCTTTTCTTTGGTTAAAATTTCTTGATTTTCCGGTTTTGTTTGTCGTTCTACGGACCTTTGGTGCACATGAGGACCAAACCGACTGGGATCTACAATCTAAAATGGATTCTGAACCACCAACAAACATCCATGCCACCGCCAAGATTGAAACCTGAAGCCTGTGTTATCAAAGGCTAGACCGTTGATTCTCCGGATGATTTAAAAAAAATACCTTCGAACCGAATTTAAAATTATAAATTTGCTTTATTTTATTTATATTTTTTGTCATGTACATTATTTAATTACTTTTTTTGCATAAGGACTCTCGTTAGACTTAGACTATTTTAAGAACAATGCGAGTCAGAAAAGCTATGCAATACAGGGTAGAATTTAAAAGAAACGAAAAAAATTGAATAAACACAAATAACACATGACAATTGGAATAATGAAAATAAATCATACCTTTACGGTAACATAGATTATTTGACTTAGTCTATTACTATAGAAGGTTAGACTTAGACTATTTTAAGTACCAGGCGAGACAGAAAACCTATAGAATTTTGAAAAAAGAGAGAAAAAAAAAAGGAAAAATATTGAGAATATTGTTTCTAATTATGCAAAGCGATGATTATTTTAGTCACAAGCCTATCGATTACAAAGTGTAGACGCTGTGGTTATTTACAAGAGTGCAACCCGATCAGTGTTGGGATGCGCCTACCATTCACGTGACCCGTTCAAAAACAATCGGATCAGAGGCAGGAAATCTTTCCAAGTTCACGGTAACTTTCGCTGGTCGTTGGGTTCCAAAGACAGAGCCAAGCGCGAAATTGCGTCATCCTTCCTTCACTGAGAAAAGGTGACTACCAACTACGTGATCTATGTGTTTACTTGAGGTCGGCAATGATCAGAAAGGAAAAAGCAAAAAATTGAAAAAAAATTAGAAGTCCAGCCTATAAGGATGGCAGCTAATATGACACAGACAAATTTCTTCCAATCGATGACATTTGTTTTTTTGAAATTTTAATTATGAAAATCACAAGCTTTTTACATTAATATCTAACCGCATTTACAATCCAATTTTAAAAATGTTAAGTACTACTGTGCCTTTTTTTTTTTAAAAACTCTTTATTTATTCTTCCAAATTTATTTCATCGCCTTCAAAGTAATCCCCTCCAGACACAATGCACTTATGCACTTTCTTTCCAATCCTCAATGCATGCTAAAAAGTCATCTGCAGGGATGGCCTTCAACGTGTTCTCTGCTTTCTTTGGATTGTTTATACCACTTCTAAACATTTCTTTCCGATATAGGAATGCCTTCTGCAAAATTCTATATGTTTCCGCAAACAAAATTGAATGCAAGTTCTTTGCTCAAAGGGCCTGAATGGCCGAGTGGCTAATGCTCTGGCGCTCGGTACCCTAGGTTTCGGGTTCGAGTCCTGCGGTGCCATGAATGTTTGTAGTGGTTCGGAATCCACTTTAAACCGTAGGTGCCGGTCCTAATAGGATAGTAGAGCATTGCGGGGCAATGTTACTCCGCGTCCGTGGACTTATCTTCAAGTTACACGCGCCCCCTGGCTAATGCAAAATGAGTAACGTCTGTGTAGCGCTTGGCTTAAGGCAAAGGCCAAGATCAAGGTGTATAAGTGTTTGCCAGCTGCATTAGAAGAAAAAAAGTTCGTTGCTCAATGAATTCAGACATTTCAAAATTCGCCGATTTAGCGTCTCAAAAGCCAAGCATAACTCAAACACTAGTGAAAATTTTGACGTCAACTTTCACACAGATGTCGAGGGCAGTGCCAGCAACCAAAAGAAGAAAACAAATTGAAATTCCACAAGCCCCGGGAATTTTAAACTGAAAATTGGTCTTACTTTTGGTCAGAATAGTAATTATGTTAAGCGATGTTCATTTCAGTCACAAGCCTATCACATTTCAGAGAGGAGACGTTGAGACTCGATTCGTGTTGGGATGCGCCACATACCAACTACCCGTTCACATGACCCGATCAAAAACAATCGGATTCGATTTCAAAGCATAACGATTCAGAAGAGGCAGGAAATCTTCCCCAAGTTCAGGGCAAATTTTCGCTGGGCTAAGAACCGAGCCAATTCCATCATCCTTTCTTCACGGAAAAAGCAGACTACCAAACTACGTGATCTACATGAAGTCGGCAATGATCAGAAGGGAGAAAACAAATAGTCCAGCCTATAAGAATTGCGGCTAATATGACATAGAGAAATTTCTTTCAATCGATAAAATTTGTTGTTTTGAAATTTTAATTATGAAAATAATGAAATTAAATTTCTCTGGTTAAAATTTCTTGATTTTCCCGTTTGATTTGTCGCTCTACGGTATCTTGTGCACACTTTAATTGATGGCTAATTAGATCGGAACCTCAGTTTAATGTGGATTCCGAACCACTCATACCACCGCCAGGATTCGCACCTGAAGTCTATAGTACCAAAGGCCAGACCGCTAGCCACTTGGCCACCAGGCACCATTGATTTTCCGGAGGATTTTAAAAAGTATACCTGAGAATCAAATTTAAAACTATAACGTGGATGTATGTTACTTATATTTTTTTGTCATGTACACTTATTTAATTACTTTTGCATAATAACTTTTAGCTCATGGTACTGTCTCTACTGTCTCTTACTTTCTTCTTTCTCGCGTGGTACCATCGTTAAGTATCATGCAAGACAGAAAAACCTATGCAATACCAGGTAGATTTTTTTTTTTAAATGAATAAATATAAATAACCCATGACAATTGGGATAATGAAAATAAATCATACCTTTACGATAGCATGCACTACATTGTACGCTAATGTGCATTATTTAATTACTTTTTTGTATAACAACTCTCGTTAAGAAATTAACAACTCTCGTATTTTAAGTACCGTGCGAGATAGAAAACCTATGCAATACCAGGTAAAATTTAAAAAAACAAATGAACATTGCAAAACAAGTGTTTCTAAAGTTTCCCATTATGCAATTATGCTAAGCGATGATTATTTCAGTCACAAGCTTATCCCATTACAAAGTGGAGACGCTGTGATTATTTACTATATAAGAGCGCAACTCGATCCGTGTTTTGATGCGCCTACCCGTTCACATGACCCGATCCAAAACAATCGGATTCGATTCCACTGCATAACGATTCAGAAGAGGCAGGAAATCTTCCCCAAGTTCACGGTAACTTTCGCTGGGCTAAGAAACCGAGGCAAGCGGAATTGCGTCATCCAGATCTCATCCTCTCTACACGGAAAATGTGACTACCAACTACGTGATCTACGTGCCTACGTGATGTCGGCAATGATCGAAAGGGAGAAAAACAAAACTCGAAAAAAATAAAGTGCAGTCTATAAGGATTGAGACTAATAATAAGCTTTTTATTAATATCTAACCATATTTTACAATTAATTTCTAAAAATGCACATATATTTGTTTCCTCTGGTTAAAGTTCCTGATTTTCTCGTTTGATTTGTAGCACTACCGTCATCTTGTGTACATGAGGACTAAACCGACCAGGACCTACAATCTAACGTCGATTTTGAAACATACATGCCTCCGCCAGGAAACGAACCTCCTGTGATTTCCAGAGCACCACTGGCCACTAGGCCCTTGATTTTCGAACGATTTTCCCTTGAATTTTAAAAAGAGTACCTTCATACAAAATTTAAAATTATAAAGTTGCTGTATGTTACTTATATGTTTTTGTCATGTACATTATTTAATTACTTTTTCGCATAAAAATTCTCTTTAGATTTCTATTTTAATTTCGTTAGATTTCTATTTAAATAAATTTCGTTAGATTTATTTCTATTCTAACTGTCCATTTTAAGTACCAGTACCCATTTTAAGAGAAAGTAAAACTATGCAATACCAGGTAAAAATAATAAAAAAAAAAAAAAAAACGGAATAAACATTGCTTCTAAAGTTTTTTGTTATGTAATTATGCTAAGTAATAATTATTTCAGTCAAAGTGTAGACGCTGTGATTATTTACTATATAAGAGCGCAACTCGATCCGTGTCGGGATGCGACTACCGTTCACATGACTCGATCAAAAACAATCGGATTCGATTCCATGTATAACGATTCAGAAGAGGCAGGAAATCTTCTCCAAGTTCACGGCAACTTTCGCTGGGCTGAAAAACGAGCCAAGCAAGCAATTGTGCCACTCCAGATCTCATCCTTTCTTCACGGTAAAAAGGTGACTATCGAACTACGTGCCCTACGTGAGGTCGGTAATGATCGGAAGGGGGAAAAACAAAAATCGAAAAAATTTAAGTCCAGCCTATAAGGAAGGCGCTCATACGACCTAGACAAATTTCTTCCAACGTACATTATTTAATTACTTTTTGCATAACAAACCCCGTTAGATTTCAAAGGTTTTAAGTACCGTGCGAGACAGGAAATCTATGCAATACCAGGTAAAAATTAAAAAAATCATTAAACTAAAATAACGCATGACAATTGAGTAAACAAAAATACGATAAACAACGTTATGCAAAAACTCTCTATGTTATCGTAAAGGTATGATTTACATTAGACTATTAGACTTAGACTATTACTATAGACGGTTACACTTAGACTATTTTAAGAGACAGGAAAACCTATGCAATACCACGTAGAATTTAAAAAAAACGAATAAAGAATGCGAGTTTTTCTAAAGTTCCTCATTACGTAGTTATGCTAAGCGATAATTATTTGTATATATGTCGAATTTAAGTACCGTGAATGGACATTATATTAAAATATTAGTCACAAGCCTATTCATTACAAAGAGAGACTCTGTGAGCGCAACTCGATCCGTGTTGGGATGCGCCACCCCTTCACTGACTCGATCAAAAAACAATCCGATTCGATTCCAATGCATAACGATTCAAGAGTCTTCCCCAAGTTCACGGCACACTTTCGCTGGGCTAAAAACCGAGGCAAGCGCGAAATTGCAGATCTCATCCTTTTTCACGGAAAAAAGGTGACTACCAACTACGTGATCTATGTGACGTTAGCAATGATCGGAAGGGGGAAAAATCGATATTTAAAAAAAAAAAAAAATATATTAATCCAGCCTATAAGGATTGCGGCTCATATGACACAATTTTTTTTTTTTTTTTTGTAATTTTTCATTATGAAAATAACGAAGCTTTTTACATTAAAATCTAACCATATTTTATAATTCAATTTTAATATATATATATATTTTTGTTTGTTTCTTTTCTCTGGTTAAAATTTCCTGATTTTCCGGTTTGGTATGTAGCACTATCGTCATCTTGTGAACATGAGGACTAAACCGACCGGGACCTACAATCTAACGTCGATTCTGAAACACTAACAAATATCCACGCTTCCGCCAGGATACGAACCTCCTGTGATACCTGAGCACTAGCCACTTGGCAACCAGGCGCCTTGATTTTCCGGATGATTTTAAAAAGAATACCTACAAACCAAATTTAAAATTATAACGTTGATGTGTGTTACTTTTCTTTTTGTCATGTACATTATCTAATTACTTTTTCTCGTGATAACTCTCGTTAGATTTCTATTTTAATTTCGTTAGATTTATTTCCATTCTAACCTATTTTAAGTACCAGTACCAGTAACCATTTTAAGAGACAGTAAAGCTATGCAATACCAGGTAGAATTTAAAAAAAAAAAAAAAGAGTAAACAGTGCTTCTAAAGTTTCTCATCATGTAATTATAGTAAACGATGATTATTTCAGTCGCAAGCCTATCCATTACAAAGTGGAGACGCTGTGGCTATTTACTGTATAAGAGCGCAACTCGATCCGTGTTGTGATGCGCCTACCCGTTCACATGACCCGATCCAAAACAATCGGATTCGATTCCATGCATTACGATTCGAGATACAGGAAATCTTCCCCAAGTTCACTGTAACTTTCACTGGGCTAAAAACCGAGCCAAGCAAGCGAACAATTGCATCATCCTTTCTTCACTGCAAAAAGGTGACTACCAAACTACGTGATCTACGTGAGGTCCGCAATGATCGGAAAGGGAAAAAAAAATTGCAAATAAAAAAAAGCACCACTTCCGACCTTGCGCAATTTAAATGTTCCATTTAAAAGTCGGCACGTCTGCGGTGACTGGGAACGCGCGGCACCGCACAAAGAGTTCGCGCCTTCGGTCAAGGTTACAGTCAAGAGATGAACTCTCTCTCGTTGGACGGGTTATTTATTGAATGTTGAGACTGCCTATTCAGTTTCTGATCGAGTTCTTTTTTCTTTTCTTTCTTTTTTTTTAAAGTTCTTTTTGTAGTTAAATATTCTGTTACGCTTTAGATGAATAGGGAAGGTAGCTGCAAAGATCTTCACACGCTTGGGATAGAAAAGGTGCTCATAGTGAAGTATTCCAACAATTGGGGTCTTAGAATATCCAATGAGGCTTGAAAAAAGATTACAATTTAAAAGACCCAGTGGGTTATTTCTGGCTCAATGTAAAAACTTTTTTGTTATTATTGTTATTACAGATTTTTTTCCTCCTTGAAGTTCAATAAGGCTGATACCGTTTCCCCCTTCTTCAAGTATCTTCAGTTCAAAATTGAACTCATTGTGACGAGTGATTCTTTTTACAGCATTTTGAAAGTGGGACTTTAGTTATAATCACCCTATATACTGCGTATTTTATATGAAATTTCTACCGTGTAATAGCAATTTTTCTTATTTTTTTTCATATTTTAGTTTTTGGCAACCTGCATTTTAGTCAGCAGCATTTTGATAGTTAACAGACAGCATCTGACAACTTTCACATTGAGCATTCGACACAGGTAATTTTCTTAAGATTGCTATATTCTGACACGTGTAACATGGCAAAAAAGAAATTCATTATTTTTTTTTTTTTGGTAGTTGATTGTAGTGATCTATATCTCATAAAGTGTTGATCACACAATATCAGATTTACGCACGTTGTAAAGGTGGCATTTCGCACTAAAAAAAAATTCTTTTTGCTATTTTTTGTTTGGTTCATTCAGTTCTAAGTTACAGGGTGTTAAAATGGAAGTCAACAAAGAGAAAATTCGGAACATTTTACAATTTTGTTTTTGTTTTGTTAAGAATGCACCTTTCACAGGTAAGTCGTCGTCGAAAATGTTAATAACATCACAGAAATAATCGAAGTTGGCCGGCATGTTAGCAGTCGTAGCATTTCCCAGGAGCTAAAGATCGACCATGAAACAGTTTTAAAACATTTGCACAAAGTGGATTTAAAAAAAGCTTAATGTTTGGGTGCCACACCAATTAACACAAAAAAAATGATGAACCATATCATCTGAGAAGCTTTGGCCAAATGGAATGAAATCGACCCATTTCTTAAACGGATGGTAACTGGGGATGAGAAATGGATCACATACGACAACATTGTGTGAAAAAGATCATGGTCAAAGCGCGGTGAAACAGCTCAAACGGTGGCCAAACTTGGACTAACGGCCAGGAAGGTTCTGCTGAGAATTTGGTGGGACTGGAAAGGAATAATTTATTATGAATTGCTTCCATATGGCCAAACACTAAATTCTGATCTCGACTGTCAACAACTGGACCCTTTCAAGCTAGCGACTGACCAGAAACGGCCAGATTTGGTCAACAGGAGAGGTGTGTTCCTTCAAGATAAGGGCCACATACATATATATAGACATCCACCATATAATCCGGACCTGGTACCAAGCGATTACGATGTTTTTCTTGCATTACAAAACTTAACTTAGTGATAAGAAATTGGCATGAAGAGAAGAATATGAGAGAGAGAGAGAGCCTTTAGAAAAAGCCTTACAGAGGCCTTTTCGAAAACCGATTACTAGAGTTTTTCGCCAGTAAAGGCCAAGACTTCTACGAGAGGGGCATTATAAAACTACCTTTAAAATGGCAACACATTATAGAACAAAACGCGGCATATTTCACCAAAATTGGTAATTTGAAAGTTAAATAAAGTTGTGAAGTTCACATAAAATAATGAATTTCTTTTTCACCAACCTAATATATCAAATGAATTTTATAGAAAAAAGAATTATTATCGACTTTTTATTTAACTGATCCTATTTTATAATGTCATTTTTCAATTCCTACTATTAGTTCAAACTCTCCCTATATATATCTTGTTCAAATTTTCAATCGTTCATAAAATACTTTTTATTCATCCACTCAAGTTCAAATACATTTTTTGAAACTTGTAGTGGATGATACTGGATGTTAATGCAGTTTTTCAAATATTAATTCATTAATTAAAATTAATTAATTAATTTTATTTTTATATGACAGAAAAAAAAATTTCTCTTATATAAGATATTTAGCAGGATATAAATTTAGAAATAAATACCAGCAGTGGCGAAGCATGTAGGTCGCTGATAAAAAAAAAAAAATTTCTTTTCTAGATTTTTTTTCATTCTGGGTTCTAGTCTGAGTCGAGGAGGGAACAAAATGGAAAATGAAACATGTGAATAATTGAGTGAGAGAGAAAAGTGAGTGACAGAGAGAGAGAGAATTTTTTTTCTAACTTAAAAAAAAATGAATGAAAATTATTTATAAAGGAGCTTCTGCAATAGAGTGAAAAAAAAAGTAGGAATTGACTTGAAATTTTTTTTTTTTTTATATTACTTATTTTTAAATTGTGATGAAAACCTGTCATGAAAATGGTATTGCATCCTAGTAAATGTAAAAACTTATGATATTGAGAAATTTTTACGTAATAGAAACACTTCTGTTTCTAAAATATCAACTTTTTCGCACATTTTTTGCTATTACATTCCTCATCTGTGTTTGACAGCAGATGATAAATCACTGGTACACGTGCTTACCAGGTGTTAGGTCTTTCTTTCTCATCCAGAAAACTCGGTTTAGATTTATTCGAAAACAGACATGTTCCAGACACGTGGAATTTATTTTTAACAATTTTCTGGTTTTTCGAAGTATTTTTTTAAAGAAAGAGTTTCTGTTGGTTTTTGCATTATTTCAACTGTTTTTAGTGGGCCTTTCCGTTTACTTCCGTAATATATTAGTGAACAATAGAGAAAAAATTGTCAAGACCAGGGGTGGTCAACCTGCTGCCCGCTTTGCATATTTTTTCAGCCCGTGAGACTTTTACACAATATATTTACTTTATAATGGCCGAAGTGTGTGTATTAAAAAATAACTTATGTGTGTATATATTCAAAAATTTACTGTCGAAATGATGAGAAAGAATTAACTTTGATTTTAAAATAATATTCTTGCGAATATAGGACAGATATTGCCTGTTTTATTGATTAGTTTACAGTTATGAGTTCGCAGAATAATTAAATTATATTCTGCGAATATATTTTCTCTATTCGAATATATTCTTCCTATACTCTATCCGAATATATATTCTCTATATATATATATTCCCTAGATGCGTATACAGTTGATTGTTCATATTAGAGCAAACCAGACTCTTAATTGAAGTTGTTAGCGCTTTTAGTTCAACTTACACCTACGAATAGTTTTTTTTCGAAAATAAAATTGACTAAACTCAAAATACGCTCAAACATAACGGGCAGTACCCAAATTGAGATCGATTTGCAAAAGCTAAGTGAAAGAGTGGAGAAACAAATATCGCACTAGTAAAATAAATGTTTTTCAATGATTTCATTTCTTTTTATTTCCTTTATATTTATATATTTTTATATTTCATTTTGAGCGTTATATATTTCTTTACAATGTGCGTTTAGTATCATTATTATTATATTATCTATGTTTACATGTAAGAATAACAGTAAACACAAAAATAATAATGCATTGGGTTTCAATTGTTCACTCCAAAATAATGTCTATAGTGGGTCTAAATCTAATATGGGGATATATAATTTGATATGCGGCCCGTGGAGTTAGGATGAATTTCCAAAGTAGCCAACAAGATCATTTGGGTTGGCCGCACATTGTCACTCAACCATAGTTCAGTTGGCCTCAGTAGGCATAAATTTGACTTGGCTCCGTGTCACTGAAGAAGGAGGGCGGTGTCTTCCAGGAGGACTTTTAGGAAAACTACCCAGCATTTGCATATCTCATCAAAGAATACCCGGAAAACTCCCTCCAGTTCGCCGATTCAGGAAGCAAGATACTGAACATCACAAACGCCATCGAAGAATCCTCGTTTTTAAAATAGCGTCTACAGCAAAGGCGCCAGTCCAAATTCTCATCGGTGGCGCACATGGCCACTGAGACACGAGTTGGGCCCATCATTTTGTACACAATATAATACACTTTCTTTTAATCCATATGTACAACATAAATGACAAAGTAAAAAGCTATATGAATAAAAGATTAGGGGCGCCAAAGGGTCAGCAAAGGTGCCAACTGATTGAATATCAGCTCACCCGCGACGTACATTGTCAATGAAGCATGAGTAGGAGGGCATTCATATCACAATACAATACATTAATAACTTGATCATTTAGAGAGTGTTATTATACTAGTCAATGATTTCCTTCATCATTGACTTCTACAGCAAATAAAATAATCAGTATTCTGATCCACATAAAACTGAAAAAGCAACATTGTAACTGGCAGATTGCGCGCACACTTCATCAAGCTAGTAAAGAAAAATTCGCAATCGTAATGAGAGAACATTTTTCTTGCAGAGCGTGAAATCGGGATGGCGTTTCTTGCCAATCCATCATCCCGCTAAACACCGGCGCACACCGCCCACAATCACGGAACTGAGTGCGTAAACTACCCCATTCATTAATGACGCAGAAAGTGTTTACTACTCGCAATTGCAATTTGTTCCTCGTTTTGGCATTTCCGCATCGAATCGATCACATCGAAATCACGATTTACAGTCCATCTTCTTTTCCCTTTGCGAGATACGGCTATAGAACCTCTCTTTTTTAAAATTGGAGGAAAAAAATTTTTTTTTAATTAATTTTAGTTAAAAAATTATAGTTTAAAAAACTAAAAAACACGCTTTTAGAGTTACTCAAATTAAAAGTAAAAAATAATTGTTAACATAAGAATAAAATGATTGACGAGAAAATGAATGTCGCTGTTCTAGAAAGCGTGGGGTGCTCGATATCCATCGTTATAATTTTTCACTAGTTTCTTTCCGAAATGCAGAGTTAGTTTAAAAATGTAATGCAAAACACCCCACGCTTTTAGAACAGGGACATTCATTTTCTCGTCAGTCATTTTATTCTTATGTTAACAATTATTTTTTACTTGTTAGTTTGATTAACCCTAAAAGCGTGTTTTTTTTTTTTTTTTTAAACTATTAATTTATTTTTTACTTTTTAGTTTGATTAACTCTAAAACCGTGTTTTTTAGTGTTTTTAAACTATAATATTTAAATTAGGTCCCGGTACGGAGGACTGGAACTATAGTTCTTACAATAATTTAATTGTGAGTAAAACAAAAGTTAAATGCGAATAGGTCGAACCAGCCAGGATTCGAACAGGGAATCTCCTCATCCGCAGTGAGGCGCGTTATCCGTTGTGCCACTGTCCCACGTAGGTTTGAATGTCTTGGGAACTTTCATTCTATATGGGTTAAATTGCTCTTCATAAGATAAAATAAAATCACTCATCCTGGCGATCCTAATCATGAAGAGATAATAAACTTATCAGAATATTTTAGTGTCGTCGGTTCTTGATAAGTCTACAACGTTTAAGTTAAATCTGATAGCTTAAAGTAGGACAAAATCGAGCCCAAAGAGTCAGTTACATATAAACAAACATACGGGTGAAACTAATAAAAGCGTATTAAAAACAAATTACGGACAGCTGTTTCTTTTTTAAACAAATTCTGTAGAGTATTAAACCTTATCAACTGATTTTCCAAAAATATTAAAAATAATTTATCTTAGAAACAGTGGCAGCCTGATGGCCAATTGGCTAGCGCTCTAGCCTTTGCTAATACAGGTTTCAGGTTTGAATCCTTGCGGTGGCATGGATGTTTGTATGATAAACAGCAATATAGAAGGTCTAAAGTGACTTCTGGTATTCAGGAAAAATTGGCTATAAAGTTAATGTTGCAAATCAAATCATTCTTAGAGATTAGCGGACCAGAACTTTCTAACGAAGGGTGTGTTGAATTCCTTAACTGTGTGTGGCCCTGTTTGAAAGACCCAAATGAAGTGTATGGTTTAATTATTATTATATAACCGCGAGAGGTGGCGGTTATAACTGGTAACTCTGACCAGTAACTGGGACTTTAACTGTGGTCCAGTGTGGTAAGTACGTGCGGGGAGATTTAGAGACGACGAGGAGAATGTTAGGAGCGTCCGAGCTACTGATCACGAGGAGAACGATAGAGCATCAGATCAAAACAGACGGTCAGGGACCGGTTCTTGGTTTTTAACTATTAATAGAAGAGGCACAGGGTGCCATGTGTATGTATGTACTAATATTGTAAATAAACTAATGTAAATAGAAAGAGAGATTGGTATTTCATCCGGACACAACATAGCAGCTAACAGAAGCGAAACAAAACACTTCGGTGTCTCAGCCCATGAGAAATGTATAGGTGGAATGTCCTTCTGTTTTCCTATAAGAAAAATATGAACTCCCAAATAAGATCCATGAGAAGGAGGCCTGGTGGCCAATTGGCCAGCGCTCTGGCCTTTGGTACCACAGGCTTCAGGTTCTAATCCTGACGGTGGCATGGATGTTTGTTAGTGTGTTCAGAATCCACATTAAACTGTAGATCCCGGTCTAATTAGACCAAATTGTGCACAAAATGACCGTAAAGCCACAAACCAAACTTAGAAACAGTTTAAAGTAAGACGAAAGTTACGGTTACAATGTCAAAAGCGACCATTTAATGTGTGTAATTTAATCACATTTATATTTATCACTTTATATAGGATATTCATAAATAATCATAAACCATCTTCACATACAGCGAAATATACTATAAAAATGTCTTTCAATTACTTTTTACTAAACTCATGTTTGTGAAAATTGCAACACTATGAAGGAATCGTCATAATTGAATGAAATTTAATACACAGTTGAGTGGTAGTGGTACAAATAAATGATTAAATGTTCAAAGCAAACAAACAATAACAAGAGATCGGAATCAGTATCTTGTGTAGCCACCACGCGCCCCAATAAGTGCTGTTGCACGACGTGGCATGGAGTCAAACAAATTTTGAATGTCCGCCTGAGGAAGAGCATTCCATATTGTTTGTATGCGCACCCAAAGTTCATCTGCAGAAGCAACAGGACGAGGATCACGAGCAAGACGCCGACCAACGAAATCCCACACATGTTTAATCGGCGACATATCCGGGGAATACGCAGGCCAAGGAAGAAGCTGTACCTGCCGCGAAATACAGCGCCTGGCAAGGAAACAGCTTGGGGCTGTTGATTGCAAAGAGATCGTTCATGATATGCTATTGAACAGTCCTAGCGATATGAGGGGTGGCCATTGTAGCCGCAGGCGGCGATGGTTTAGCGTGAGAGGGATCCGACATGTATAAAAGGAGTCCTTGCGCGCAGTCCACACTGCAGCAGACGTCTACGAATTGATGAAGCACACAATGAAACACCTGTAGCTATTGACCACTCTGCTGCCAATTGTCTAGAGGAAGCTGTACGGTCTATCATCGCGAGCTGACGTCACATTTCGGGGTCCACTCCCGGATTTCCCAGTTGTCCGACACTCGTCCGTCCACTGCTTCCAAAGACGCATTACTGTGCTGCTGTTACGCTGCACACGAGCGGCTTCTGCACGATAAGACAATCCAGCTTCACGAAGGCCGATGATTCTCCCCGTTCAAAATCTGTAAGTTGTTAAAATCTCGCTCTCTTTCGTCGAAGAGGCATAAGTACCGATTGAGCTAACGTTTACGACTAGCAGATAACCACCGATAACCATACACGCCTCGCTATAGCCGTCTATTTATTCGGATCCATCCGCCGTTCAGAGGGCGCTGCTCAGCATACGCATGCGCTACGGATTGGAAATTCTAATCATTTGCATATCATGCACTAATTTGCATTTCCTGAAACTTTCAGCTCACTCGCGTAAGTCCTTCATGGTGTTGCAATTTTCACAAACATGAGTTTAATACGAAAAATATAATTTAATTTTATTCTATTAGATATTGGTAGTGACAAAGGAAAAAAAATGTTTTTCTTGCATTTGCTATAATAGCAATAGCTGCAATAATAAAGAGCCATGTATATCTCAGATTAGTTGAATTAAATGTTATTAACAGAAAATAATGCTTTAACTTATGTATAGTGTCAAAAAACAAAATCATACTTTTCTCACTCACCGAAGTTTGGTTTGGTTTGTCGCTCTACGGTCATTTTGTGCATACTTAAGGCTAAATAGACCGGGACTTACAGTTTGATGTAGATTCCGAACCACCAACAAACATGCCACCTCCAGTATTCGACTCTGAAGCCTGTGGTATCAGAGCGCTAACCAATTGGCAATCAGACCGCAAAGAGCGTAGTAATAGCATCCGAATATCATTGTTACTTAAATTTAGTTTGGTTTGTCGTTTTATGGTCATTTTTTACACACTTTAGGATAATTAGACAGAGTCCTGCAGTTTAACGTGGATTACGAACCACTCCCAAACATCCATATCAGTGCCAGGATTCGAACCAGAAGCCTGTGGTACCAATGGTCAAAGCGCTATCCAATTGGCTATTAGGCAGCCATACAACGAGGGAAAAAACCATAAAAATGGATTCAGTAATTCTTGATACTTAAAATTTTCTGGTTGGTTTTTTTTTTTCTAATGCAGCTGGCAAACACTTAGACAGCTTGGTCTTGGATGCCTTCAGGCAAGCGCTGCACAGACGTACTCACTTTGCATTACGCAGGGGGAGCGTGTAACTTGAAGATAAGTCACGGACGTGGAGTAACAATCCCCCCGCAACGCTCTACGGTTATATTCGACCGGGACCTACTTTTTAAAGTGGATTCCGAACCACTACAAACACCCATGGCAAAGCCGGGACTCGAACCCGAAACCTGCAGTACCGAGTGCCAGAGCGTTAGCCACTCGGCCATTCAGGCCCCTTTTCTGGTTGGTAAAGATTGAACATTAAAACCCATATTTTGAAAATGTCTTATCGATTTTGTATAGACTTACGTTTTTACTGATTTACACGAACGGTATTGCGCCAAACTGTAAACTAATATGGGATTAATTGCATTAGGCATTCTGCAGTCTCTAATAATGAAATTTTTACGCAGAAATGGTCAAACTTCTACACGAAAATGATGATATTTTTACGTGGGAATGTTTTATTTTTTAGCAGAAATGATTTAATTTTTACACAGAAATGGTGAAAGTTTTACGCGGAAATGTTTTATTTTTAAGCAGGAATTATGAAATTTTTAAGCAAAAATGGCGAATCTTTACAAGGGAATGTTTTATTTTTTACGCAGAAATGATTTAATTTTTACGTAGAAATGATGAAATTCTTACGCAGAAATGGTGAAATGTTACGCGGTAATGTTTTATTTTTTAGGCAGAAATTATTTAATTTTTACGATGAGATTATTTAATTTTTACGCAGAAATAATTTAATTTTCACACAAAAATGGTGAAAATTTTACGCAAAAATGATAAAAAATTTTATGTGGAAATGATGAAATTTTTTATGCGGAAAAAAAAAAAATTTTCTAATCTTATTAAATTGGCCAGATTGTACTAGTAAAGGACATGCTGAGCTTTAGAAGTAAGATAACTTGTTCGAAATTTGACAAGAAGCCGAACAAAAAACTTCTTTGTCGTAGCAAAGGAGGACGATAAATTCGGAGCCCGGAAAGTTCTTTGAACTCGAAAAAAAGAATGCTAACATCCCATCAGCTATGAATGAGTTCGTTTAGAATTTGCAAGAATCGTTTGAAAAAACACTTTCATTAACAAGCCTTCGGTAGTGCACCCTGGGTAACACTGAATTTGCTAAATATCTGCCTTACAAGGACTCAACGCATAGACAAAAATAATAAAAACCGAAGTGTGAACATTCGGAGAATGGAAAAAATAATTGCGGAAAAAGGTTTTGCTTATACATTGATTCTTAATTTAAAATATCTAGGGCTTCATTTAATTTTTTTATTATTATTAAGGTTTATGTAAGACATATTAATTTTGAAATAAATTATTAAATTAAAATTTTTTTTTTTTTAGTAAGAGCATTTGAAAATAAATAAAAAAATTAAACAAGTAAAAACAAAAATACAGAAACTATATCCGAAATATAAGAAAAATATAGTAAACGTAAAATCACTTTTATAATCCATTAAATCCATTTTAGAATACCTAAAATCCCTTCGATAAACCATTAAATCTATTTTATAATACATAAAAACCATTTGATTATCCATGCATAAATAGACATTAAATCTATTTGAAGACGAATTAATTTCATCACTTAAGTTTTGAAAAACCCTGCCATGATTATTTGCTGTTAGGTTTAATGAAACTTTTTATCTAATTTTTGGTAATGGATCATACAAATTCCATTACATATAACGGAAATCTAAAGCAAAAACGGATGGAAACAGCATTTATGTTGTAACCGGGATTCCCCTACGCACTGCAAGAGCGCCCCTTGCGGCGTTCAGAAGAAATCATCAGTTGGCATAGAGACTCTCACCCGAGAGGACGCACGGCGCAACTGGCGATGAATTACAATCTCATCCTGAGAGCTAGAAGTGGAATGATCTTTAAATTGTTAATGTTGTGCGTTAAATATTGTCTATCTGTAATTGTAATTGTGGTATTGTTTACGTGCATGTAAAATAAACCGTTGTGTTCTTAAAATTGTGTGTTCTTCAACCCGATCACACCAGATCCAGCTACCATAGATCAGCTGCGCAAGTAATATGCATGCTTTTTTTATAACATTGTAATGTTATAAAAAAGCATGCATATTACTTTTTTTTTATATTTTGATTAAGATAAACAAACGAAAACAGATGAGAAACTGCCTTTTTTTAAAAACCACTGTAACCAAGTCTACTACCGAAGTACAAAACAGCTTAAAATTATTGCTATTCATTATTCCCGTTAAAGAAGGCAGATTTATTTAATATCTGACCTCACTTTGTATATCACAAACTCTCATTGTATCCATTTCATGCATGAGTTCCACAGTTTCTACTTCTGTGCATTGTATATTCTGATGAAAGCCATTAAAAAATTGCTAAACTTTGTAATTATTCCATCGTGAATAGAAGCATAATACCTAGAATGTATAAGGAAGAAAGTAAATAGAATTGCAGTCTTTTTTTCGGTTACCGACAAAAATATGTGGCGCCATAGAACAATTTCCAAAACGTTGTTAAACTGGATATTCCCGCAAAGAAGAATCCATTCTCTAATTACACTTGATGGCCGTCGATGCTCGAGAGATCATTAAGAGATGATGTTCATAATGACTTGTTACGACCATTCTCAAGCGGGAAAAATGCACAATTTCCAAGAATTTCTAAAAATGCTCAAAGTACACACCGCCTTTGCACCACCACCTTTCCTAAATGTCTCGGTGATAATTATACGCCCACGACAGACTTTGTTATATTGTTTGTGAAAGTACATACTACGAAACCATAGAACAGAAATGAGAATTTACTTTTTCTAACGCCTTTTGTCTTTTGTTTGCCTTTCTCTTTGTTGAAAAATTATGTGTAAAGCTTTGATTTTCAGCCAACTTTGTTTTAGGATAATAGTGTTTTCATGTGTTCATCTTTAACCTAGAATTTTGTATGCTTAAAAAAACAGTGTATAAAATTGTCAGGCGTTGTTTCCTTTTAAAAGAGTTATTAATTTTTAAAGTTTACTATTAAAATTATCAGTTAATGATTATTATTTTAAACACAAATACATAATTATTACTTTAAACAAAAATAATTGCGTGTTATTATCATAAATTATGTTGATATCAATAATAATATAATTGGCTGCGTTATAAAAAAATTATTTACTCATAAAAAAAGCGGCCTGGTGGCTAAGTGGGTAGCGCTCTGGCCTTTGGTATGTCAGGCTTCAGGTTCGAATTCTGGCGGCAGCACTGATGTTTGTTAGTGGTTCGAAATTCCCTTTAAATTGTAGATTCCGGTCTGTTTGGCCCTCCCTCGTGTGCACAAGATGACCGTAGAGTGACAAACCAAACCGAATCCATAAAAATTAATGATTTTTGATAAGTTTGCGATTTACTTATCATTTTATTATTACAATTTCTAAAAACTATGAAATTCTTTTAAAATGTTGTCACATCAAATCAATCAGATTTGGTATAAAACTTGTGGAAATATTTTTATTGTGGAATATTTTTATTGTATTGAAATATTTTTATTGTTGAAATGTAAGGTATTTTGAGGTACGAGCTCAAGAATCATATGAAAAACAACAGTTAAATGCTAGCAGTTACGGTTACAGTAGAACGATTTCGAAAACTTCAAACGTCAGCCAAAAATCCATTGGAGAGAAATCGGAGGACTTTTACGACCACGGTATCGTGAAATTGTGGGAGATTAATTCTGTCACCAAACTGTTGTATTAAGAAACGTTTGACGGAAGACATCACAAATGGAAGATGCCTTAGACATCAGGTTTAACTGAATCGTCTTACCTTGGTTCATGCTTCAATGCTATCCACCATTTACTGCATGCAAAGTGTCATCACGTAACATTTGTGAAACAAATTAGAATGTTTTGCTTTCTGTTGTTGCTTCTTTACACTTGTTGGTTGTTTTCACTTTTCTTCTTAGTCTGTCTAGCGCCGGCGATTTTCATGCTACAGGTACACTGGTGTCCAAAAAGTTAAGCATAATTGATAATTATGTGAATAAAAAAGTAACTGTAAATCAGAATGGCGGGAAACGTGATATGCGAGTGTAAAATGGTTATAAAATAAGAAAGCAAACAAAAGAACAATAATAATTAATTTTATTATCCAAATTAGCAGTTTGAAAGAAAACTGAGAATAGCAAGGGTTCACACTTTAAAGAAAAATGAAAGAAAACATTAAATAAAATACTGATGCGGCAGTTTAATAAAGCGTGTGGTCACCTCTGACAGCCAGGCACGCTGCACAGCGATTTACCATACTTGCTATGAGATGATGAATGAGTTGTGGGCTCAAACGGTTCCAAGCTTCTTGGAGAGCTCTCTTCAGTTCTGTAACGAAGCTTGGTGGGTGCAAAAGGGCTGCAATTTGTCTCCCGGGCACATCCCATACATGCTCCATAGGGATTTAAATCAGGGAGTTCGCAGGTTACGACATACGCTGGATGCTTTCCGTTTCAAGTAAGTCATCAACCAGCACCGAGTCGGTGACATGGCGCATTATCATCCATGAATATGAAGTCAGGACCGACAGCACCTCGAAACAAGCGAACATAAGGCTCAAGAACTTCGTCTCTGTATCTTTGACCAGTCACAGACCCCGTGTCAAGGAAATGGAGGTCTGTGCGGCCGTCCATCATGATGTCTGCCCATACCATTACTCCTCTTGATGGAAAATGATGTCTTTCCGTTATGTTTCTTGGTTCAAAACGTGTTCCACGTTCTCTCCATATCGTTACCCGACAAGAATCACTACTCAGACTAAACCGGGACTCGTCACTGAACATCACATTGGTCCACTCTCCCACACTCCAATGTTGATGCTTCAAACTCCAGTTCAAACGAGCGCGTTTATGCGCAGACGTGAGGGGAATGCAAACTGCTGGTCTTCTGGCATACAGGCCAGCATGATTGAGTCTCCTGTAAACAGTTTGTCTCGAAATTCGTATTCCTGTGGCGACTGTGAGCGCCGAACCCAGTGCTCTGGCAGTACTGCCCCTCTGACGTCGCGCACTTATTACCAGATATCGGTCTTGGCTAGGGGTTGTGACTCTTGGTCGACCTGATACTGGTTGTCGGGTAACATCTCCCGTTCTTTGAAATCTCTGCCACAGTCTTGAGATCACAGACTGGTCCACATTCAGAATTCGAGACACTTCGGTTTGTGATCGTCCGGATTCCAGCATTCCAACGATTCTTCCTTTCGCAAACATGTCCAATTGGCGTCTTTGGGCCATCATTCACCTTGTTTGAGGGTTAACAACGTTCCTTCGCACAGCAGTTGCACGAAACTTGTCTGAACTGCATATGCTGCGTGAATCGGTTTCTCTGCTTTCCGACATGCGCAGGTGTTTCGCTCAGGACGCAGTCGACTGAAAAGTTTTGCATAAGCCCAATATTTCTTCTTCACCCAATTAATATCCGCAAGAAATTTGGAATAATTTTACGAATATTTACTCCATGTTTTTCGCATTTTACGATTTATGCTTAACTGTTGGACACCAGTGTACCTTTCCAACACTATTTATGGTTTTTCGCAACGGATATCACATTCCAATTAAAAATTAGGTGTTGCCATTTGAAATTATAGAAATCATGTCACTATCAAAAGTGGTAAATGTATAACGGTAATCATGACTATTAGAGTTTAACTGCTGTCTTTCATATAGTTATATTAAATATCAAAATCCTTCTCCTAAAATTGCAATTACTATTATTTACAATTGCTTTCTTCAAAAGTCTTATATAACAGACTACAACTTTTCTTCTAGTCTACTACAGACTTTTCTACAGATGTCAAGAGTTATCATTAGTTCATTTAGCAAAATGACTTTCTCAAATGTTGTCTTCTAAACGCTCAAGTTAAAATATGAAATAAAGAAGAATAAAACATTCTTTCATTTAGGAAAGTACAGAAAAAAAGAACACTGAATGCTACAGTTGGTTTAATGTGCAACTCATACCAAATACGTCGTAATTTCGATTCAAAATATCACTGGCGCCGAATTCCCTTTATTTATGCCGCTCACAGTGCTATCTGTTAGTATACTTTGGAATGTTTTTTTTTTTTTTTTTTTTTTTTTTTTTTTTTTTTTTGATGCCGTACCGTTTCCTTCTTTTCAAGTATCTTCAATTCAAATTTGATAGGAAAAATCAGTAGAACTTTTTTTTTTTGGAACTTCTTTTTATTTTTATTTTTTCCGTTTCCTCCTTTTTCAAGTATTTTCAGTTTAAATCCGAACTCATTGCGACGAATGGTTCTTTTTTTTACAGCATTTTAAAAGTGGGACTTTAATTATAATCACCCTGTATAGTATATCTATTAAATGCTATCTGAACATTCTTATAGTTTTTTCTCAATGAGTTATTAGAATTGGATTGTAATTAAGTTAAAGATTATGAAATGTAAAAGGGTTTTATCATTATGCTGTGTGTAATACTTAAAAGATCTTATGGCAATCATTCACAGAAAAAAATAATTACAAATTCATAAAATAGCTTAGTAATAGACGCAACGAAATTTCAGCATTTTTAAATTACGAAAAGGGAATAAAAATTTAAACTGGCTCATTATTTTTTGCAGCATAATGGTTACGTGACTCATATTTTTTATTATTTTCCTCAACTATTCTCGACCGCAGTTAAGAAAAAGTTCTTTTTGAGGTCACATAAAACTGATTTACACAAAATAAAGAGAAAACAAGTTTAATGTTTCTATTGTCTTTACGTGGATGCTTATCCAATAATGCCTAGCCTAAGATAATCGATACTTCAAAAGGCACATTTCGGCGTGTCCAAAAAGTAAGACCAATTTTTAATTAAAAATTCCCGGGGCTTATGGAATTTCAATTTTTTCCTTTTTAAGGTTGCTGGCACTGTCCTTGAAATCTGTGTGAAATTTCACGTCAAAATATTCATTAGTGCTTGAGTTACGCTTGGCTTTGTGAGACGCTAAAAGTGATTCCGGCGATTTTTGAAATGTCAGAATGAATTGAGCAAAGAACTTGCACTAAATTTGTTTGCGGAAACGTATAGAATGTTGCAGAAGGCATTCGGTGAGCATTCTTAAATCGGAAAGAAATTTTTAGAAGTGGTATCAAACAGTTCAAAGAAGGCAGAGAACGCATTGAAGACGAAGAGCCCTTATGGTCGACCATCCAGCTCACATCCAAGAATTTAAGGAATTGGTACTTGCAAACCGTTGATTTACAATTAGAAACTTTACTGATGATGTTGGAATTTCAAAAGGATCAGTCCATTCCATTTTGGGCCTCAAACGCGTCAAATCTCGATTGGTACCGAAAACACCAAATGCGCCAGCTCACACTGCATTGATTCTTCGTGACTTTTTCGCCAAAAATGAAATCCATACCGTTCCACAACCACCATCGTATTCCTACCGTGCGACTTCTAGCCATTCCCTAAACTCAACAGACCACTTCGGGGACATCGTTTTGAGTCGATTGAAGAGATTCAACGTGAATAGCCGCCCTGCCATGAAGGCCATCCTTGCTGATGCCTTTTTAGCATACATTGAAGAATGGAAAAAAAGTTGGTATAAGTGCATCGTGTCCGGAGAGGATTACTTTGAAGGCGATGAAATAAATTTGGAACAATGAATGAAGATTTTTGGAAAACAAAATTATTGGTCTTACTTTTTGGGCACATTAGTATACAAAATAAAGGGAAAAGTAGTTTAATGTTTCTATTGTTTTCATACTGATGTTTATCCGATAACACCTAGCCCAAGATAATCGATAATTCAAAAAGGCACATTTCAGCATGTGTCTGTGACCCGAGTTAATCGAATTAGCAGAAACGAGCCCCACATTCATATCAGAAATTCGGATCAATTGCATCATGATCACCCGGGGGTAGCCGACAATAATTACAGGGATGGTCGGACTCCTTCTGTTGCTTTTAAACGACGCTGGGCCCTCAATTTCGCTGGCGAAAAACTGTCATACAATTTTTCATTCATGTAAATCAACTTCTTTGCAGACGTTGCCTTTTTTTTTTTTTTTTTATGTCTTAGGTGATATCGCATCGCACGCCAACTTGTCTCACTTTGCTTGGAGACGAGACGAAGAACTAAATAGATAAATAAAAGATAGAATAAATAGAATCTAGAATAGATGGCACGGAAATTAAGAAGTCAGAGGTGTAGAGGGAGAATTGAAATACATGGAATCAATGACACCAGTCGTTCTGGATTAATTTTTAATTATTTAATGTTTCATAGAACAAATTCACTTAAAAATAAAGTAAAATTATTATTATTTTTAACAATAATAGTAAGTAAATATAGTATGTTATGTGACTTTTAATATAGATTCCATAAAAGATTTAAAAATCACAACATTTATTGGATTTTGTAGTAGAAAAATATGCAATTTTAAAGATTCAATGCGGAATTAGATAAATCTACATAAAAATACAAATTTTTAAAAACATTTTTAATCTAATTTCTTATCTGTTAGTTTATGAAATTATATTTCAGAACTGTCAATGGTGCATAGATATTTTTATTGCTCGTCTCTAGAGGGGGTTTTGTTTTCACTAAAACACAATATGTCGCTTAAGTTTAATTTAAAAACTCAAATTCCTGATATTCGATGTAGCAGTATGTGAAAATTCCTGATATTCGACGTATACGAAAATTCCTGATATTCAATGTAGTAAAATAAGAAATTTCCTGATACTGGATGTAGTAGAATAAGAAAATTCCTGATATTCGATGCAGTAGAATAAGAAAATTCATAAAATTCGATGTAGCAGTACAAGAAAATTTCTGATATCCGATGTAGCAGTACAAAAAATTTCTGATATCCGATGTAGCAGAATACGAAAATTCCTGATATTCGATGTAGCAGCATAAGAAAATTCCTGATTTTCTATGTAGCTGTATACGAAAATTCCTTATATTCGACATAGTAAAATAAGAAAAATCCTGACATGTAGCAGTATACTAAATTCCTGATATTCGATGTACCAGTACACGAAAATTCTGATATTCGATGTAGCAGTATACAATAATAATTATTTATCCCTGTTTCCGAAGAATACTGTTTATAATATATTAAATCTACTGAACTTATTTTAAATTTTGAAATATATTAAAATGAACTTCAAATATAGTAGCACAAAGGAAATTTAATAGAACATTTTTAAGTATAACAAAAACTATTTGTATATTTTATTTGCGTCACGATATAAAATAAAAATAAAATAAAAATAATTTATAAAAATTAATTTGTTAGACCATATTGATTGTTAAAAATTTATTTTTATAAATTATTTTTAAAATTATTATTTAATTTATAATAATAAATATAATAAATATTATTAAATAACAAACATAATAATAATAAATATAATTAATAAATTTATTATTTAATTTATAATTATTAAAGCACATGATTTCCAAATATCGGTTTAAAGAAATTTTTTTTTATTATTATTATTATTCTGAAATTATTACATGACATTCAACTTAGGCATTTAAGTCCTTCAATTTATTTTAGTGGGAAATTTTATTAAGTAGAATTATTTAGTGAAAGAAAACAAAATTAAATAAAATTATTTAATGAATGATTTTACTGGAAGAAATAATATAAGTTAAAAAGCATAACAAGCTATGAACATGAATCCTTCTTGACTTTTTTTAATAAGAATTATTTTACATCTTTGAGAATATTAGCAAAATAATTTAATTTTAACAAAGCATCTATTTTTTACGTGTAGAACAGGGGTGGCCAAGTCGCTGCTCCCCTTAAATAGTTTTCCTGCCCTTGAGATTTATCACACTTTTACAAAATATATTTATTTTATAATGGCCAAAGTAGTGAAAACCAATGTAGTAAAAATACATTATGTGTGCATTCCTATATTCAAAAATTAACTTTGATTTTAAAACAATATTCTTGCGAATATAGGACAGATAGTGCCTGTTTTATTTATGCATTTACAGTTATGGAGTGGAGAAACAATTATTGCACTAGTAAAATAAATATTTTTAAAATGATTTCATTTTTTTATTTCATTTATATTTATATATATTTTTTATATTTCATTTTTAGTGTTCTATATTTCTTTACAATGTGTGTATAGTATCATTATTATTATTGTATTATCTATGTTTACATGTAATTATACTGATACTAAAGTAAGAATAATAATAAACACAAAAACAATAACTCATTATATTTCAACTTTTCACCCAAAATATGTCTATAGTGGGTCGAAATCTAATATGGTGATGTATAATTTTATATGCGACCCGCGGAGTTAGGATGCCTTTCCAAAGTGGCCCTCAAGATCATTTGGGTTGGCCACCTCTGGTATAGAAAATTGCTGGAAATGCTTACAATGTAAATCTTAACTATCTTCCTTCTTCCGGGTTTATCACCGATAAAATTTGTTTCAGCTCGAATAAATCCATCTATGACATGAAAAATTAAAAGGAAAAATTCGAGATTAAGTAAAAAAAACTATAACAACACACATACCTTTTTTTCGTTTGCTAATTTGCATTTACTGTATAATTTTTTGTTGACCTTTAGATCGTTACGTGCAGAATGATTTAAAAAAATAATTTTGCTCCATTAGTGAATTTGTACTTCGTTAAAATTGACCTTATCAACCATGCTTCATTGGAGTTGACGAAGATTTGTTCGAAATATTTCATCTGCTATTTTGGATGCACAGGAAGTTATTAAATTTAATTACAATGTTCATAAATTTTCATCAAAATGCAAGCAATCTCTGTGTAGCATAAAATTATACAGTACGCTTTAGTTTTAACATTGCCCCGGAAATTGGAAATTGCTCCTTCACGACACGCCATTTTCGGGTATGTGTTGTTATTGAACCTTTTCAAGGAATATTAAATATTTTTCTTTGTGTATAAATTTTCAAATCTGAAGAATGCTTGCAGGAATTAAATAATGATATAGATTTAAGTCGCCTTAAAAGTTTAATAGTAATGTGGGGCCCTCTGGCATTAGGTAGCGCAGGTTTCGGGTTCGAGTCCCGGCGGTGCCATGGATGTTTGTAGTGATTCGGAATCCACTATAAATTGTAGGTCCCGATCTGTTTAGCCCTCGTGTGCACAAGATTACCGTAGAGCGACAAACCAAGCAAGCTCGGTAAGCTTGCTTGATTTGTCGTTTGGGTAAAAACCAAACAAGCCACAGATTTTATGTCCCAGTGATGACATGGATGTTGGTTGTGGTTGGTAACCCACTTTAAACAATGGGTTCCGGTCTAATAGAATCTTAGAGTGTTGATGGCGGTAATGTCACTCGCGTCCGTAGCATATCTTCAAGCTACACGTGCCTAATGAGTAGTGCTAAACGAGAAACAGCGATGCAGACCTTGCTTTATGGCATAAAGGTTAACACTGTCTCTGTATTGCCAGCTGCATTAGAACAACAACAACAACGGTTTAATGGTAATTAGTAAGGTATAAAATACTATTGATAAATCATTGTTATAAAAAGAATATTTGTCTTAATTTAAAAAATGAAGAGATCCTAATGTTGAGCATGTGGCCCTGCAGACAGAAGTGCATTGACTTATTTGTAATATGTCGGGATATATCTGAATCCTGATATCCCGGGTACCTAGTATTTTTCTATTTTTTGATAACATTTCGCATTGTTAGAATCGATTCTATGTAATTTGATAGTTCTTCATTTTAGTACTTTTTTGTAATGGTGCATCCGTTCCCTATGCAGCGGTTTTAAGGGCTCTGTTACCTTACGACCCTGTCTTTTTCTGTCTCATTCTGCAGTTAATCTCAATGTCCTGCAATGCGAGATGGACATCCCATGAGTATCTACTCATGAATGGTTGGAAAGGGGACAGCTTCTGATATGATGCAGCGCAACGTCGGTAGAAGTTTGACTTGGCTCCGAGTCGCTGAAGAAAGAGGGCACTGCCTTCCGGGGGGACTTTTAGGGAATTACCTAGCATGTGCGTATTGTGTCGGAGAAAAGCCTGAAAACTTTATTAGTCCAAAATAAAACTAAAAAAAAAAACTTACTTGAAACTTAACTTAGTCCACATTATTAATCTAATCCCTACTTTAATTAATACTTTTTTTTAGACCAAACCAGTTTTTGTGGGCCATTTTATCAGTTTCGTGTGATATGAATAGCTTCAAATTTTTAACAACAGTGTTCAGTGTAAATTTATAATTTTTGCTTTAAGACAGGAAACTTGAGTACATCATATGTTATTGTTCTGGCTTATATTAATTGATTGACACCACTATCGAATAGCACCGCAGGTTTATTGGTCAAATGGAAGAAATTGCAGCCTCAACAAACGCTAAAGACCATGACTCCAGAGAGTGAAATCTAAATTTGTCAGGAAAAGGGAGACATGAAAAAGTACATGAAAGAAATTTAAATAAGAAAATAATAATTGTTCGGGAAAGAAATTTTAAAAATAACAAGAAACGCCAAATATGGAATGTTGAAAGTGGTCCAGATTTGGTGTGGTTTGTCGCTCTACAGTCATCTTGTGCACACTTTAGGCTAAACAGACCGGGACCTACAGTTTAACGTGGATTCCGAACCAGCCACAAACATCCATGCCACCGCCAGGATTCGAACCTGAATCCTGAGGTACCAGAGGGAAAAAGGAGGGAGCAATGCCTTCTGGAAGGATTTTCAATCTCAACGTGTCTGCATTTCTATTCTGAAGTCTACAATATCTATTCCCTACTTTGATTAATACTTTTTTTAGACCAAACCAATTTTTGTGCTATTTTCTCAACTTCATTTGATATTGAATAGTTTCAGATATTTAACAACAGTGTATAATTTTTGTTTTAAAACAGCCATCTTGAGTACATCATATGTTATTGTTCTGGCTTATTTTAATCGATTGACAACACTATCGAATAGCATCGCAGGTTTATTGATGAAATGGATGTAGAAATTGCAGCTTTTTCAACAGATGACTCGAGAGAGTGAAATCTATATTTGTCAGGGGAGGAAAGAAGGAGCAATGTCTTCTGGAAGTAGTTTCAATGGCAACTGGTCTGCATTTACATATCTCAGCACTTTGAGTGCCCGTCACGTGTTGATAGTAATAGCCCTGCCGTAGAAATGGCCGTTTTTCTCAGAAGGCAACTTACTTTTTATAAGTAATACGACTGAAAAGTCTTAATAAAACATAATTATGTGTATCATACTGATTACAAAGTAACATTTAACCCTTTCTTGATAGAATATTTTTACTACGCTGCTCAGCGTGATAGGCACTAGAGGTAAATTTATTTCCTAAATGCCACATTACGCGCTATGTATGCTTTGTATGTATTTGTTAGTGATACTCTATCACTAACAAATATTTAATTTAAATGAATTGGTATAAGATGGTTACGATAATATACAATTAGAAATATCATAGCCACTTTGGGGAGAAAGGAATTATTTATCTCTGTCATAATTAATATCACTCGAATACTCGTCTATTAAGGCTCGTGCTCACCAAGGCGAGAAGATGCAAGCGAAAAATTTGACCAATCACTAGCCTCACCGCGGTCGCCTGAAACCGGTTTGCAGTCCGCCGCTTGAGTTGCCCAGCTTTCAACTCGAAGCGGTTTTTCACTAGGCGTAATGCTATTTCTGACGTTTCGCTGTGAAAGGGTCGAAAAAATTTTGTCGCTTGCCTCTTGAAACTTCACGTCTCTCGCCTCGGTGGGAACGAGCCTGTACTACACCACACCATATCACTGTGCCTAGAGCTGAGTTCTAATTGTAAACAAAACTGCTAATGCCGGTCGCCATCACTGAACATACTTTTCGGTCTAGCATAAGTTGACTGGATGCCGAATTTTTGAAAATTACTGTCTAAATTAGTTGTGGCCAACCGGTCGCCCGCCTTGAACATTTTTCCGGCCCGTGTGATTTTTCACACTTTTGCAAAATGCATTTATATTATATTGACCTAGTGAACCCTAGTAAGTAAACCTAGTAAAGCATAGTAAACTAGTTAAGTGGTGAAACTCAATGTATTAACAAAATACAATATGCGTGCATCCCTCTATTCAAGAACTAACTGTCGAAATTATTATGAGAAAAAAATTAACTTTGATTTTAAAATACTATTATTACGAATATATGACAGATACCGCCTGTTTTATTTATGAGTTTACAGTTGACCAATTGACCCAACACAAAAACATGTTCAAACATAACGGACGCTAACCCGCTATGAGTTATGAGTTACTATAGTTATGAGTTCGCAGAAAAAATAAATTATATTCTGGAAATGAACGTAATGCGAATGATGAACTCATGAAATTTTCCAATTTGAGAAATCTGGCGCAAAAAAGGTGTTAGCGCTTTTGGTTCAACTTACATCTGTGAATAGTTTGTTCAATTACATTTTCCAAAAAAAAAAAAAAAAAAAAAAAAACACAAAGCACGCTCAGACATCACGGACGCTAACCTTCAACAACCTTTACGATGTGCTAATACCCAATTTGAAATCGATTTGCAAAAGCTAAGTGAAAGAGAGGAGAAACACATATCGCACTAGTAAGATAAATATTTTTTAAAGATTTAATATTTTTTAATTTTTTTTTTTTTATTTCATTTATATTTATATATATTTTTTATATTTCATTTTTAGTGTTCTATATTTCTTTACGATGTGCTTTTAGTATCATTATTATTATATTATCTGAGTTTGCATGTAAGAATAATAGTGAATACAATAATAATAACCCATTACTTTTCAATTTTTCGCTGCAAAATAATGTCCATAGTGGGTCTCAATCTAATATGGGGATATATAATTTTTATAGGTAGCGTAGTTACGATGCATTTCCAAAATGGCTCGCAATATCATTTGGGTTGGCCATCCCTGTTCTAAATCTAGGAACCACATGAGGACTCACATTTAATCTCTGTCTTTATGGTCGCTGCTATTTGGTTTTGAAATATTTATAATTCTCTAATTGCTCTGTATTTATATATTTCTTATCTCACTATCACAACGAACCTATAACATTACACTCATACATGCATTTTTAAACTATTTTAAGAGGATGCAATCCGATTGCAGTGCAATTTTGCATATTGCAAATAACTTAGCACCTTTTATTTAACAGCACATTCAAATTTCATATCTATTGAACTTTCTCTGCGAACTATCACCAATTTTTTTTTTTTTTTTTTTTTTTTTTTTGTAAAATTTTCTTAAATTTTGGAAGCCAGTGCATTGTCATTTCATTCTTAAATTTTCATTCAAATAATAAATCTCTATCAGTACTGCAAGGTTTTTTATGTACAAATTTTCAGATTTCATATTGTATAAGCACTTCTATGATATAGACAAATTCTTTATGCAATAAACGCACGTATAAGTAACTGTTAAATTGAAATTTAGCAACAAAAAAAAAAAAAAAATCAAATGATTTTTTTTTATAATTTTGAAGAATTATTAACAGAATGTTATTTCGATAAGTAGATTCGAGCAAATCATATTAATAATAAAAGTTAAAGGTGGACATTTTATATTTTCTTTATAAACCTACACTGGTGTGCAAAACTTAAGCAACAGGTGGGTTTTTGCCATAACTCCACGAGAAATCATCTGAGAGACACGACATTCAGAAATGAGGGAGAGTATTATGTACGTAAAGGATGACGAAAGCATCGGCACTGAAAAAAAGGAATACAATGCATACGGTATGGAATCAAACAAAAACAAGCTTTATTGGACGCATAGTATCGTGATTTATGATTGTCTATCCAAGAGGAAGAACAACAAGCTTTATTGAACGCATAGTATCGTGATTTGTGATTGTCTATCCAAGAGGAAGAACAACAAGCTTTATTGAACGCATAGTATCGTGATTTGTGATTGTCTATCCAAGAGGAAGAACAACAAGCTTTATTGAACGCATAGTATCGTGATTTGTGATTGTCTATCCAAGAGGAAGAACAACAAGCAGATGTTCCTTAATATGGGATATGCCCTCCCCTCACAGCTGGTGCAACATTTCTTGCGGTAGGAGTGCCCATTCCTCAATCAGCATCTGTTTGAGTTGTTGGGTGCTCTCCGGAGGATGTAAGCGTGCTGCAATGCGTCTCCCAAAGCATTCCACACATGTTCGATGGGATTTAAATCTGGGGAGTACGCTTGCCAATCCATTCGAGTGATATATTCACTTTCCAGTAGCTACTCAACAGCAAGAGTCCGATGTGGCCGTGCATTGTCATCCATGAAAATGAAGTCTGGGCCAATGGCACCTCGGAACAGACGCACATGGGGAAGGAGTATCTCCTCACAATAACAAACCCCGGTTACAGACCATCTGTCGATAATGCGGGAGCTCAATTCGCCCGTTCAGCAAAATGCCTCCCCAGACAAGTACTCCAGAACCACCATAACGGTGTCTTTCCTTGAGGTTACTGGGATAAAACCGGGTCCCGACTTCTCTCCAAATCAAAACGCGTCGAGAATCGCTTCTGGTACAGAAACCGACTCCATCAAATGGCGCTTGCTGACTTTCAACGCTGTCGGCCTCTTTTTGCCTGCAGTAGCAGGTCGGTATATCGGTCATCCCCTGCAGTTGTCTTCCTTCCTCGGGCGGCCACCGCCAACCTTTCTAAACAGCTGTACCTGTGGTTT
This sequence comes from Caerostris extrusa, assembly GCA_021605095.1. Classification (NCBI taxonomy): domain Eukaryota; kingdom Metazoa; phylum Arthropoda; class Arachnida; order Araneae; family Araneidae; genus Caerostris; species Caerostris extrusa. The sequence continues at coordinate 111,400 of BPLR01016176.1, read as the reverse complement.
GGAAAGCTTTCCAAGCGCGCGAAACGACACTTTTGTTGATTCCGAACTCTGCAGCTACACTGGTGACAGTACGCCCCTCCTCCAGCTTTCCGATCATTCTTCCACATGAAGTCGTCCAGGTGATTTTTCTAGCCATATTTCACGAACTGACTCACTGGCACTTGCAGCGAATATGTTTAAATGCGTCTCCGTCCTTCCTTTTATTCTACTGTTGAGCTGCGCGCGCCGATATCACGCGTTTTGCTTACGCTCACGTCGCCTCCGACGTTTCGTTCCTGATATTTGCATACGCATGACGTTTCTACTGACTTACGTGTTCATTGTACTGATCTCCAGACCTCCTTTTCTGCAATTTCATGGCTATCTGCTAAATTTTTACATTGTTGCTTAAGTTTTGCACACTAGTGTATGTATAGCCGCAAGAAATTTATGTAATACATACATGCTATTATAGAATTTATATAGTATTCTTTTATAATTTTATAAAAGTGTGATAATTCTCACGGGGCGGAAAATGTTCAAGGCAGGCTGCGATTCAAGCCCCCCCCTTCCTGTTATAATTCATAAATATATTTACAACTATAGGCTGCTTTAAAATGTTAGAAAAGTGGTTAAAAAAAAAAATGTTGTTTCCAAAAATTAAAAAAACTGGTACTCTAAAAAGTTAAAAAATACTAAAAATAAATGAAAGTAAGATAAAAAAAAATTTAATGCTTAAAAATTAAAAAAAATAAAAAGAATTTAAGTTTAAAAATTCGGTATCAGTCGTAGATGCCATAAAATATTTGTTTATGATTTAAGATTCTGATTGCTGAACTTTTGGCTGAAATCACGAAAGAACTTTTTAAGAATGTTTAAGGCTTGTTTTTTTTTTTTTATTTAAGGCTTGCTTTTTAAGAATGTTTTTTTAGATTTAGACTCTCTATGGACATTTGTTTGGTGTGAAAATTTAAACACAATGAGTTATTATTATTGTGTTTACTTTTATGCTTACATGCATACATAAATGAATACAACAATTATATTATGAATGCATACAATTATCTATAATAATAATGGCGCTAAATGCACACTGTAAAGAAATATATAACACTAAAAATGAAATATAAAATATATATAAATATAAAGGAATTAAAAAAACGAAATCATTAAAAAACAATTATTTTACCAGTGCCGATATTTGTTTCTGCACTCTTTCACTAAGATTTTGCAAATCGATCTCAGTTTGGGTATTTGGACATCGTAATGGGTGTTGCAGGTTAGCTTCCGTTATGTTTGAGGGTGTTTTGTATTTGGTCAATTTCATTTTCGAAAAAAAAAAAATGATTCGCAGGTGTAAGTTGAAACAAAAACGCTAACAACTTCAACTAAGAGTCTGGTTTGCTCTACTAACAACAATCAACTGTGTGTAGCTAGGGTTGATCACTGAGGTCACTTAAATTGAAACATAGAACTTGTTATATCAGATGTTTCATCATGAGTTCGCAGACTATAATTTAATTATTCTGTGAACTCATAACTGTAGACTCATAGATAAAACAGGTACTATTTGTCCTATATTCGCAAAGAATATTATTTTAAAATCAAAGTTAATTTTTTTCTCATCATTTCGACAGGTCATTTTTGAATATACGGATGCACACACACATAATGTATTTTTTTTAATGCATTGGTCTTCACTACTTTGGCCATTATAAAATTAAATATATTTTATGAAACTGTGATAAATCTCATGGACCGGAAAAATATTCAAGGTGGGCTACGGGTTTACCACCCCTGGTTTAAGGCATGGCTAAAATTAAAAATATCATACTATCTGATGAGCAATTAATAACATGAGTGAATATTATTATTATTTCTGGAAGTTTCCGATTCCTATTTTCATGACCTTTTACTTTTAAAAGCATTTATTTATCCTACAAGCAGCACCCAAGAAAGCCAAGAAAAGAAGAAATCTCCCTCAGAGGAAGAGAGGCGTCCGTCAGTCCTTGTTCGCCACGAGGAGTGATAAAGCCGTCAATGAAATGGGGTCAACTCTCCCTTTTCCCACAAAATAATCTCGGCGCGTATTTCTTTCATTTCACACATAAATTCCTCGGGCCATCGGCAGAAATCGACGCACTGCCATGGAGCTGAATTGGCTCGCGGAGAGACTGATAGCGGATGGTGGTGGAAGCAAAATAAGTGTCAATGCCAAGGAAAGGATGGTGAGAAAGATTTACTATCTGGATTTCAAACTGCTTTGGATCCGTCACTTTCAATATCGCGACACCATTTCCAATACCAGTCAGCCTAATTTTCCTAATTATTACAAAATAGATTTTGAAACTTTGGATGGTTAAGAAAATAAGCCGATAAAAATATTATTAAGGGTTGAAAATTTGTTTTTAATATCCATATAAAGACGCAAAACTAATATAAGTTTAAAAATGTTTTCTGATGTCTTTCGAATTCATTCTGGTTTGGACGACTTTTACAACTTCATTGCCGATAACAAACAGCCTAATTTTCTAATTATTAAAAATAGGTTTTGAAACTGTGGGAGGTTCAGAAAACATCCCATAAAATTTTCGTAAATACTACGCGATTCGCATTTATTTTAAATATTATTAAGGATTAAGAAATTTGTTTCAATATCCATACTAGTAAAAACAAATTTCTTAACCGTAAATGATATTTAACATGAACACGAAATCACGTACAATTACAAAAAGCTTTTTTATCGGTTTATTTTCTTAAGCATCGACAGTTTCAAAACCTATTTTGTAATAATCAGAAAATTAGGCTGACTGTTATCGGAAATGATGTCGCGATAATGGAAGTAACGGATCCAAAGCAGAATAAATTCGAAAACATTAGAAAAAATTAAACGTTTTAATTGTATTAATATTTAATTATTTTTAAATTATAATAATTCTTGTGTCTTTATATAATAATAAAATCACATTTCTTAACACTTAAGTAACATTTAACCTAAACACGAATCACATATTATTGCGGATGTTTTTATCGGCTTATTTTCTTAACCATCAACAGTTTCAAAACCTATTTCGTATTAACTAGAAAATTACTTAATATTCATACAAAGACAGAATAACTAATATAATTTAAAAATAATAAATATCAATAAATTTAAAACATTGTATTGTTTTCTAATGTCTTTTCGAATTCGTTACTGTCTGGGACTGCTTTGGATCCGTTATTGTCAATATCGCGACATTTTCCAATAACAGTCAGCCTAATTTTCTTAATTATTACAAATTAGGCTTTGATACTTTGATGGTTAAGAAAATAAAACAATAGAAACTTTCGTAAATAATATGTGTTTCGCGTTTATGTTAAATATTATAAAGGGTTCAGAAATGTGTTTTTGATATTCATATAAAGACACAAGAACTAATATATAATTTAAAAATAATAAACAATAAAGCGTTGTATTGTTTTCTAATGTCTTTCGAATTCGTTACCGTCTGAACTGCTTTGGATCCGTTATTGTCAATATCGCGACATTTTCCAATAACAGTCAGCCTAATTTTTTAATTATTACAAATTAGGCTTTGATACTTGATGGTTAAGAAAATAAAACAATAGAAACTTTCGTAATAATATGTGATTCGCATTTATGTTAAATATAAATAAAAAAATAAATCATTGAAGAAAGAAATTAAGAAATTTGTTTTCAATATTCATATAAAGACACAAGAACTATATAATTTAAAAGTAATAAATTTAAAACTTTGAATTATTTTCTAATGTTTCTCGATTACTTTAATGGTATTTTCTAAACAATTGCTTTCAATTTTTACAGAAAAAGGCAGCTATTTCTGCAATAAAAATCTTATTGGATAATACAAAAATTATTTTAATAAACTATTTCCTAAACAGTTGCCTTCAATTTTTACAGAAAAAGCAGCTATTTATGCAATAGAAATACAATGTTGGATAATACAAAAATTATTTTAGTAAACTATTTCTTAAATAATTGACATCAATTTCTCAGAAAAAGCAGCTATTTATGCAATAAGAAAATTTTAAAAATATATTGTGGGATAATAAAAAAATTATGTTAGTAAACTCTTCCTAAACAATTTCCTTCAATTTCGCAGATAAAAAGCTAATATTTATACAATAAAAAAAAATTTAAAAATATATAGTTGAATATTAAAAAAATTATTTTAATTAACTATTTCCTAAACAATTGGCTAAACGTTTTGAAAAGTGATTTACTTAATCAAAGCAATTTCATCCAAGTTTTAATGTTAGAAAATGTTTAAAATTTAAAAAAGAAATTAATAATTAATTGTTATTTTATTCATGAACAAAACATTTAACAATTGTTTTGCTAGAAATTCGGCTTATTATTAATTATTTATTTTGCTTTTCAGAAAACACTTAAAATATTCGAGTCATAAAATTTTATTTTCAAAAATAGTTAGATTGTTTAGTAAATGAAATAAATTCGTATTTCATTATAATTCAAAAGGTATTTTCTTAAAAATGAAAAAAAAAAAAAATACTCAGTTTCTTAGAATCAACCTTCGAATAAGTAAATAGTAATTTATAGTATTAACTCTTCCACGTTTTTATATCAAATCTTACGGATAAAAAATGGCAGAAACTTAACAAATATATTTGTAAAAGAATTTCAAATGTACTTTTACGCGTACAATATAAATAAAATTAAAGTATAAAAGTTCATACATAGACAATAATTGTACAGGGTGATTATAATTGAAGTTCCACTTTCACAATGCTGTAAAAAAACCACTTCGTTACAATGAGTTCAAATTTGAACTGAAGATACTTGAAGAAGGAGAAAATGGTGCGGCATCATAAAAAAGTTTCAAACTGTATTAAAAGATGGCGTTTTAAGCGGCATAAAGAAAATGAAATTTACTGCCAGTGATATTTTGAATAGAAATGACAACGTGTTTGGCATGGGTTGCACATTAAACCAACTGTAGTGTTCAATGTTCTTGACAGTTTTGATTTTTGACGTAAAAAATGACTTTCAAATCATTCAACAGTTGCAACACTGTTCGTGGAAAGTCCATCCACCACGGCAAGGCCATGCCAAATTGGATGGGAAAATCGGTGGAACTTTTCGGAACTTCTTTTTGATGCCGTACCGTTTCCCCCTTCAAGTATCTTCTGTTCAAATTTGAACTCATTGTAACGAGTGGTTCTTTTATTTTTTACAACATTTTAAAAGCGGGACTTTAATTATAATCACTCTTTATACTGAATAAAAAAAAAAAAATTATGTATGAAATTTATAATATACTAGACAAAAATCTCAAAAATACATGTTAAAATATAGCTCAATTATTATGTAATTAAAATAAATTTAAAAGAAAAGCATATGTTTTATGTAAATGGGGATCACTATAAATCTGCAGAAAAAACGAAAAAAAAAAAAAAAGGCACAAAATAAACGTCGTAAACACGTTTAAGCTTATTAGCCTTCGCAACAGATTAGATAGTGATGGCGTCATATTTCGGTAGCAATCATACGACGCATAATCGAAACGAGCATAGCCTGGCGTGGGTGGCCCCGGGTCCCCAAGTCGGAGGCATGGTGTCGAGGCAGGATATTATTCTACGTCGCATCCACCCGTGGAATCTTTTTAATTGGAAGAAGGAAGAAACGCAACAGGGACGTTGCGCAAGGAACCAATTTTCCTGCTGGTCTCGTGTCGCCAAGAGCCCTGCGTGCATTCTGTCTCGAAAAATGAAAATTAGACGAATCTCACTACTTTTGAGAAATTAATTATTTTAAAGTTCCATTAAATAAATAGGATGATAATGATGATGATTTCATTGGAATGCTTAATTATGTATGGTTCTGTTACTACTGTGCCCAAAAGCAAGACCAATTATTTGATTTTTTTCAAAAACTCTTTATTTATTCTTCCAAATTTACTTCATCGCCTTCAAAGTAATCCCTTCCGGACGCAATGCACTCATGGCAAATTTTTTCCCCAATCCTCAATGCATGCTTAGAGCCTGAATGGCCGAGTGGCTAGCGCTCTGGCGCTCGGTACCACGGGTTTCGGGTTCGAGTCCCGGCGGTGCTATGGATGTTTGTAGTGGCTCGGAATCCACTTTAAACTGCAGGTCTATTTAACCTAAAGTGTGCACAAGATGACCGTAGAGCGACAAACCAAACCAATGAATGCATGCTTAAAAGTCATCGCAGGGATGGCCTTCACAGCGCGCCGATTCACGTTGAATCTGTTAAATCGACTTAAAACGGTGTCCTCGGAGTGGCATTTTCAGTTTAGGGAACAGCCAGAAATCACACGGTGTGAATACGGAGGTTGTGGAACGATTTGGGTTTCATTTTAGCGGAAAAAGTCACAAAGAATCAATGCAGTGTGAGCTGGGGCATTCAGTATTTTCGGTACCAATCGAGATTTGACGCGTTTTGAGGAACAAAATGGAATGGAGCGATCCTTTGAAATTCCAACATCAGCAGCAAGATCTCTAATTGTAAATCGCGTTTTGCAAGCAACGAATCTTTAATTTTTGGACGTCAGCTTCGTCGGTTGAGGTGGAGGGTCGACCACAGGGCTCTTTCGTCTTCAACGCGTTCTCTGCCTTCTTTGAACTGTTTATACCTCTTCGAAACATTTCTTTCCGATATAGCTGCTCGCCGAATGCCTTCTGCAACATACTGTAGGTTTCCGCAAACAAAATTGAATGCACGTTCTTTGCTCAATTAATTTCAAAATCGCCGGAATCAGTTTCAGCGTCTCACAAAGCCAAGCGTAACTCAAGCACTAATGAATATTTTGACGTGAAATTTCCCACAGATGTCAAGGACAGTGCCAACAACCGAAAAAAGAAAAAAATTGAAATTCCATAAGCCCCGGAATTTTAAATTGAAAATTGGTCTTACTTTTTTAACACAGTATTACTTTTGAGAAATTAATTATTTTAAAGTTCCACTAAATAAATAGGATGATAATGATGATGATTTCATTGGGATGCATGATTATGTATGATTTTCATGTAATTATGCACGGTCAGATCTTCACACTTACGATTTTGAAAATATAATATTTTTCTTAATTTCAAACAGAAAAAAATGATTATAGGGAATATTTTCAGTTCACACTCATTTAATCAATTTAAATGTTATTGTAAAAAAAATTGTTTACTCTTTTCTATTTTTACTTTAAATAGAGAAATAATTTGTTTATTACGTCATATATTATTTGAATAGAATTTTAAATATTCAAATAATTGTCTATAAAAATAAATCGCTGCTTTTTATAAATAAAAAATAATAAATATATGAAATCTGTTACTAATAAAAAATATTTAAAACATTCTAACAAATATTCAAAAATTGACTATGCTATTCAAACTTAAATTAAACATTCAAATGATCGTCGATAAAAATAAATCTTTGCCTTTATTTGTATACGGTCAGTCAGGTTCATTGGAAATAGGATGAATTTTCTGAACAATAGAGAACAAATTTCTTTCAATTTGCCTTATTTGTATACGGTCAGTCAGGTTCATTGAAATAGGATGAATTTTCTGAACAATAGAGAACAAATTTCTTTCAATTTGCCTTTATTTGTATACGGTCAATCAGGTTTATTGATATTAGGATGAATATTCTGAACATTGAGATCAGGAACTTCATGAAAAATGAATTGTTCAAGAATCTCTAAAAGAATATTCAAAAGTAAGATAAATGTAGTCGTAAATGAAGAATGAAATATTACAAATTTACAAGAAACGTTATCACACAATAGCCAAAAGAATATATCAAAGTTTCGAAATTCTAGTCGTAAATGAAGAATGAAGTATTCCAAATTCTACAAGAAACGTTATCACATACAAAACCTAAAAGAATATATTAAAGTTTCAAAATTCTAGGCATAAATGAAGAATGAAGTATTTCAAATACAATAAGAAGCACTATACAGCTCAATAGGCACCGGAAAATGCCTAAAAGACATAAATATCAAACTTCAAGAAGGAATTGATCAATGTGCTATATAGCCATTGGATATGTAAATGTTTAAAATCCCAAGCCAAGAACGTGAAAAGTTTTTCAAAACCATATTACAAAACACTTCGAACAAAAGCCAAATTCTCCAGAAAATTCCTTTAGACTAACGTTATTGTGGATTATTAACGTTATTATTAGTCCTTTCAAGAGTTAAGGGGCCCAAAGTACCATTTTCCGCCAAAATTTGCAATGGAGTTTTATTTGCTTCTCCCACATTTTCAGATAACGTCAAGAACCCTTAACCAGGACAACATCATGCTCACACATGATAAAAATTCATGATATTTATTCGTTTTCGATCGTTTTCTTTATTCCAATAAACTATGTTTGAATCTAAATATTTAATGGAAAAATGCACACCTGCTCTCATAAAAATCCAAATTATCCGGAGCACCTGCGAAATTAGACCAAACCGGATCCGATAGATGGTAGACCACAGACAACCACCACCCGTGGCGAAAATAACAATGGCAGGAAGAAATGGGTAATGAGATACGAACACAAAAAAATAAAGCTGAAATGCAAAACCAATTATTTTTATTTCAGTTTGATTTATTCTTAGCAAAACAGCAAGATTGTTTCAACAAAACGTGCTGAATGAGGTAGAGGAAAGAATAACAAATGGATTTTTTTTTATTTATTTTTTGCAAAAGTTAGTAAAAATTACACCCTATTGTGTTTAGACACAATGTAACAATTAAATTAAATTTCTGGGAGAAACATTATTTTAATTATTTTGTAATTTGAACTGTCTTTTTCAGTGATTTATGAATATGGATTTACACGTATGTATAACGTTAAATCATATCCTGTTGCCATAATAATAAGATTCGATTATCAAATCAGGTTATTTCAATAAACATTTTTGAATGCGCAGGAAAGTTTAGGTGTGGTAAGACACAAATATTCCTTTTTCCTCGTTCCCACTTGTATGTATTATACACATATACGCTATATATAACATCATCTGCTCCATCATGTTATTCAATTAAATAAAGATATATTTTTCAATAAACATTTTTGAATGCGCAGGAGAGTTTAGGTGTGGTAAGACACAAATATTCCTTTTTCCACGTTCCCACTTGTATGTATTATACACATACACGCTATATATAACATCATCTGCTCCATCATATTATTCAATTAAATAAAGATATATATTTTCAATAAACATTTTTGAATGGGCAGGAAAGTTTAGATGTGGTAAGACACAAATATTCCTTTTCCTCATTCCCACTTGTATGTATTATACACGCACGCTATATATAACATCATCTGCTCCATCATATTATTCAATTAAATAAATATATATTTTTCAATAAACATTTTTGAATGCGCAGAAAAGTTTAGTGTGGTAAGACAAAAATGTTCCTTTTTCCTTGTTACCATTTGTGTAGCAATTTATTAATACTTCAATTATTATAGCGTATTATGCACATACACGCCAGATATAACATCATCTGCACCATCATGTAAATATAGTATTCAATAAAGAAAGGTATATTTTTCAATAAACTATTTTGAATGGGCAGGAAAGTTTAGGTGTGGTAAGACACAGATATTTTTTTTTCTGTAGTGTTTCCATTTGTATAGCAGTCTATTAATACTTCAAATATTATGTCGTATTATACACATACACGCCATATATAACATCATTTGCACCATCATGTAAATATATTATTCAATTTTAAAAAAAGTATATTTTCCAATGATAAGTATTTCTGCTACATCCGAATACTACTATGCCAACTTAATATTATCTTGCAAAAAATAACTATCACACCTACATATAAAGAACAGATAATATTTTTATGGAAGTATTTAGTGTAATAATATGATCTAAAACAGGGGTGGCCAACCCAAATGATCATGCGGGGGCCACTTTGAAATGCATCATAGCTCCGCGGGCCGCATATAAAAATTATATGTGCCCATATTAGATTTAGACACACTATGGACATTTTTCGGAGTGAAAAATTTAAACGTAATGGGTTATTATTATTGTGTTTACTTTTATTCTTACATGTAAACATAGATAACGTAATAATAATGTTCCTGAACGCACATTGTAAAGAAATATATCACTCTAAAAATGGAATATAAACAATATTTAAATATAAGCGAAATAAAAAGCAATGAAATCATTAAAAAAACTATTTATTTTACTTGAATGCACCTGTGCACGCGTGGACAACCCGAATGATCTTGTAAACCACTTTGAAATGCATCCTAACTCCGCGAGCTGCATGTAAAATTATATATCCCCATATCTGATTAAGACCCACTATAGACATTTTTTGGAGTGAAGCATAATGAGTTGTTATTATTGTGTTACTATTATTCTTTCATGTAAACATAGATAATATAATAATAATGATACTAAACGCATACTGTAAAAGAAATATGTAACACTAAAAAGAAAATATAAAAAATATAATTTTAACGAAATAAAAAATGAAATCTTGAAAAATATCTATTTTACTAGTGCGATATGTGTTTCTCCTCTCTTTCACTTAGCTTTTGCAAATCGATCTCTATGCGGGTATCTGTCCGTCGTAATGAGTGTTGCGCCCGTTATGTTTAAGCGTGTTTTGTGTCTGGTCACTTTCATTTGAGAAAAAAAAACGATTGTTGAAACGTAAGTTGAACCCAAAGCGCTGACAATTTCTTGTCCCAAATTTCGCAAATTGAAAAATTCTCTTTATGACGTAAGTGTTGCAAAAATCTATTTTTGATTGTGATGTTTCAAAAATGCGTTTTAATTCAAAATTGCATTGTAAGTCAACCAGTTCCATTTCGAGATATTCTAGGGCCGACTCGATTTCAACATGAAAGGGAGATGAATACATTAAAAAAATTTTTGTGTTTGTCTAACTCTAAATTACTGAATTGATTTTCAAAACCAGCTGTAAGTTTTCTAATTTCTTTTGCATATTTGATGTAATTTTGAATATATGGTTGCACACATAATGTATTTTTTAATACATTGGTTTTCACTACTTTGGCCATTATTTTTTTTTGTTCTAATGCAGCTGGCAAACACTTAGACAGTTGTATTTGATGCCTTCAAGCAAGTGCTGCGCCGACATTACTCACTTACCACTACCCAGGAGGTGCGTGTAGCGGGAAGATAAGCTATGGACGCGGAATAATAATACCTCCGCAGCTTAACACGATCGTGTTAAAACAGGACCTACAGTTTAAAGTAGATTCCGAACCCCAACAAACAACACCCATGGCACCGCCGGGACTCGAACACGAAACATGGGGTATCGAGCGCCAGAGCGCTAGCCACTCGCCATAATAAAATAAATACACTCAAGAGCCAAAACATTATGACCATCTGTCAATAACGAGTTGGCCCACCTTTTGGCGCGCAACACAGCTTCAACCCGCCTTGGCATGGATTAATACCACCACTTAAAAACAGTTAAATACCACTTCCACCTGATCACGTGCCTTCCACGTCATCCAGGCGAGTTCATTGCAAAATGTAGGGGTGGTCATAATGTTTTGGCTCTTGAGTGTATATTTTGTAAAAATGTGATAAATCTCAAGGGTCGGGAAAATATTCAAAGGGGGTTGGCCACCCCTAGCATAAACCTACATTTGAGCTCCATTCCTACCACTGGCATTCTTTAACTAAAGGAAGGAAAACCCTATTCATCATTTAATATTTACAGGGAAAATGTTCAATCCGACTCATTCAAAGGAAAGACACCCATTTTATTTTCTGAACACATCAATGGATGGTGTGACGTCACGGTGATGTGTTCTGCGGCCTTGAGAGCTGCGAAATGACCTTGGCCTATCCCGAGTTCCCTGCTTCGACCTCTGCTGCGATACGCGATACTCATAACAGATGCAGCGGGGAGGATATCAACCTTTAATTAATTGAATCTCTTCAAGACATATAATGATTCATTAGTGTGCTTCTTTATCATTTATTATCACACGTCGCTATTCGAATCAGTGTGTGATTCGAATTCTACTTTCTTGTAATCGATGGCGGAATTCGTGAAAAGGAATGTTTGGAAAAAAAAAAAGAGAAATAGATTCAATATAGGAAAAGGGAAAGTTAAAAATGTGGATAAAAGGAAAATAAAAGAAATGATGAAAAACAATTAAGAAAACGAAAGGAATAAAAGCTTTTTTTTTTTTTTTTTTTGTCATTATCTGTAAAAGATATATAATTAAAAAATTTATATTAAATAAGTATTAATGAAATTTCAAAATGTGTTTATTGCATTCAGTCCATATAACTTGCATTTCGATATTTTACGGAAAAATGTCTCATCTTGTTCATAAGTTCTTTTTTCTTACTACATTTCTAGCATTCAATCCAAAATCGCTAAACATAAACGAAATCGCCTTGTTTTTTAATTTTTAATTTAAAAACAGATGACATATATTTAAAAAAAAATATTATAATGCTTTTATTATATTTAATATTATAATGCTTTTATTGTATTATAATATTTTATTATATATTTTAATATTAAAAATATATTAATATAATTTAAAATACAGTCCAGGTTGGACCATGGCCGTCTACCTACTGGCAGATTCTGAAAAAGATGTTTTCTTTTACGGGGTGGAGTCGTCAGCCCTACGCCATCAGTCATATTAGACCGATACATAGTCGGTCGGGGCATTTCACAAGTGTACATTTTATTAAAAAATAGTGATTTAATTATAAATATAAAATTATCACTTAAAATTTTAAAAAAAATTGAAGGCTCAAATGAAATATGCACCATGAAGGTTGAAAATTGAATAGGAGTATTATAATTCTATATACTCCTATTCAATTTTCATATCAGGTATTATAGTATAATTACTTAAAAAAAAGTCATAAAATTTTAATTATAAATTGATGTGATAAAAATAATATAGTTTTTACATTTTTTTTCTTTCTTGAACGAAAGCTCCTCTGATCTTCAAATACTTTAATAATAATAATAATAATAAATGTATTGCAAATGCAAAGAGTTGCAACGTGCAACAGGGGCTTACGTGCGACTTTCAAGTGTTATATCTTCTAAATGATGTCCCATTAACCAATTAGTATTCACATAATGATGCTCGCTTGAATTTTGTAATTTTATGCCTACTGTCAAAATGAATTGCCAATAACGTCGATGCCAAGATAAAAACTTCAACTGAAATTATTTTATTCTCCAGGTAAATTTTTATCAGAGAAGAATTGTTCTTTTTGTTTTATGCAGCAATGGTTGGCAAGGGTTACTTGTGAAAAATTAATTGACATTTTTTAGTTAGTTAAAAAAGTTTAGTTAGTTAAAAATATATGTTGCATAAAATAATTTAAAAACAATTTTAACATACTTTTTTATATTAAATATATAACTATATGTTTAAAATAAAAAAAAATCTTCATTATATCAAATCGAAAAAAATCATTTATTAAAATTCAGTAGCATTAATTTTAGAAAATATATACTTTGAAAATTTTACTTATAATTTACTTTACTTTTTGTTTTACTTTTATTCGAGTGAAGGAATTTTTGGTCAAAATATGAAATTGCAAATGTCGAGTAAAACTGTAATAAAATTTTAGATTTAAAAAGCCATTTATCAATAATGATTATCAAGGTCCACTGATCCGTAAATAAAAGTTTCTAATGATTTTTCATAATGAATACATGAAAATGAACAGTCAATTGTTTAAACAAAGAAAATAGTTTCTTTTATTGCCATTTTCAGGAAATATCAAAATTTAATCTGACAATCAAACCAGATGTAAGGACGTGCCGGAAAAAGCTCAAGAATTTGGGAGGAAAAAACCAACAGAATAAAATGTCGTAATTTGTAGCAAGAGTTATTATTGGTAAAATAACTTTCCCTCGATTATAGATACAAAATGAAAATTGTTGTAATTTATCTTATCTATATCCACTGGGCCCAAAAAGTAAGACCATTTATTATTTTTTTTTTCCAAAACTCTTTATTTATTCTTCAAAATTTATTTCTCCGCCTTCAAAGTAATTTGCCATAAAGCACTTATGCCAACTTTTTTTTCCAACCCCAACGCATGCTAAAAAGTCACCGGCAGGATGGCCTTCAAAACGCGCAGCGATTCACGTTGAATCAATCGACTCAAAACGGTGTCCCCGAATCTAGAGAATAGCCAGAAGTCGCACGGTGTGAATACGGTGGTTGTGAATGACACGGGTTTCATTTTTGGCGAAAGAGTCACGAAGAATCAATGCAGTGCGACTGGCGCATTCAGTGTTTTCGGTACCAATCGAGATTTTACGCTTTTGAGGCCCAAAACATCTTTTAAAATGGAATTTTGTAATACCAACATCATCAGTAAGGTCTCTAATTGTAAATCGAAGGTTTGCAAGCACCAAACCTTTAATTTTTTTGCACGTGAGCTTCGTCGGTTGACGGTGGAGGGTCGACCAGAGGGATTTTCGTCTTCAACGCGTTCTCTGCCTTCTTTGAATTGTTTATACCACTTGTAAACATTTCTTTCCGATATAGGAATGCTCACCGAATGCCTTCTGCAACATTCTATACGTTTTAGCAAACAAAATTTAATGCGAGTTCTTTGCTCAATTAATTCAGACATTTCAAAAATCGCTGGAATCAGTTTTAGCGTCTCACAAAGCCAAGAGTAACTCAAACACTAATGAATATTTTGACGTCAAATTTCACACAGATGTCAAGAATAATGCCAGCAACATAAAGGGGAAAAAATGAAATTCCGTAAACCCCGGGATTTTTAAATTGAAAATGGGTCTTACTTTTTGTACACAGTAGTACATCTACTATACCGATCTGAAGAATTGTTTATGAATTTAATCTCAAAATGAATTGAGATAGTTTTTGCAATAACCCAGACAAAATATAATTAAAAATTATTTTTTCAGTTTCTTTAAGGCAAGGATACAAAATTGAGAACCTTTTCATCATCACCATCGCATCATTCATATTCCATTTTAAAATTATTTTCAACAAAGTAAATGTGGTTGTTAGGAATAATATATTATAAAAGCAAGCTTGTTGGAATCTACTACACTACTACTACATCACTGTGCCACTGTGACTATAACTATAATTTTGTGCACACGACGGCTAATTAGACCGGGACCTACAGTTTAACGTGGATTCCGAAAACTAACAAGCATCAATACCACCGTCAGGATTCCAACCTTAAGCTTGTGGAACTAAGCTTAAGCAGAGTTTTAGCCATCAGGCGGCTGCAGGACACTGAGGATCAGGCACAACAACAGACGAAAACAAAGTATTATTTTCAGCAAAACATACTATATTTTACCATTATCTTTTAAGCAAATAAAATTGCAGGTACAAGAAAAGCATATTTTTAATTCCTGAATCAAAATATACTACTACTACTACACCACACCACATCACTGTACCTAGAGCTGAGTTGCCCCTTCACAGTTTGGGAAGGATGTGGGTGAGATGTCTGATTGGGCTCTATGACACTATACGGTCATATGAGATCGGGACCTATGACTTAAAGGGGGATTTCGCACTACTACAACCATCCATGGCACCGCCGGGACTTGAACCCGAAACATGTAGCATCGTGCTCCTGAACGCTAGTCACTCGGCCATCAGGTCCCAGTTTTTTGGAATCAGCACACATGCGTTAATAAACAGTTAAACAACCTGCTCCTGTTCAGCTTAATTTTTCATGGGCAATATATTTATTGGGGTCTGATGACCGAGTGACTAGCGCTCTAAAGCTCGGTGCCACAGGTTTCGATTCCCGGCGGTGCCATGGATGTTTGTAGGGTTTCGGGATCCACTTTGAGCCGTAGATTTCTATCTAATATGACTTTAGAGCATTGAGCGTAGAGCTGACAACCTAAACGTAAAACGAAAACCCTTTTTGTTTCAAAATCTTTCAGTAGTCAGACGGTCTTGGCCCACCATGGGGCTGTTGTAGCAATGAACAAAGGAAGATTTTCTAAAAAAAAAAAAAAAAAATTCTGCGTTTAGAAAGAAATATTTTTATTTACACTAAATAATAATTTTTATTCGCGTTAATACTAGTTCATGCAAATTCTATTTAAAACGAATGTAAATAGATAAAAAAAATTATATTTTTACATTATTCTTTTTGTCTAGATTTTCTAGATTTAATATTCCAATTAAAGTAAATATGCATACGAGAACTTTTTTCCTATAAATGATTTTTTTTATTAATAAATGTAAATATTCATAAGTTTTATCTAAAAATTATATTTCATTTAGTCAAACACAAAGGATGCAATTCATCTAAAAGGCAATTGTAGTTTATTTACCAAAAAATTCTCAATTTCCTTATTAAAATACTTTAATACCTTTCCTGAATTTTTACGCTTGATTTTGCTTCACTATAAAATTAAGGTTGGTTTCCTTTAAATTATGAAATAAATATAATAATTGCAATTATAGTATTAGAATAGCTAAACATAGTGTTAAATTGCATTATTTATCGTTGGAATTTCTCATAGAATTAATTTTCTTGAAACCCATGCGGTTTTTCCTGTGAATTATAGCATTTTTATCAGAAAACAATATTTCCAGTTTTTCAATAAAAATTTGCGTTGACCGCAAATAACCCTTATTTATTATTTTTTTATTTAATTCCTACTATTAGTTGGCACTCTCCCTATATATATTTATATATCTTATGTTCAAATTTTCAACCGTGAATAAAATGCTTCTTATTCATCCACCAAGTTCAAGTACATTTTTTTAACTTGTAGTGGATGACTCTTGATATTAATACAGTTTTTTTTTTAATATTAATTCATTCATTAAATTTAATTACTTAATTTTAGTTTTATATGCGAGAAAAAAATTTCTCTTCTATAAGATATTTAGCAGGATATAAAGTTAGGAATAAATGCCGTCAGTGGCGAATCGTGTAGATCGCTAGAAAAAATTTCTTTTTTGAGATTCTTTTTTCATTCTGGGTTCTAGTCTGAGTCAAGGAGGGAACAAAATGGAAAATGAAACAAATTAGTGAGAGAGATGGAAAGTGAGAGAGAGAGAATTTTTTCTAACTTAAAAATCAATGAAAATTACTTATAACGGACTTCTGCAATATAGTGAAAAGAAAGTAGGAATTGATTTTAAAATTTTTTTTATCACGTTACATAGATTATATGACAGTTCACCTCAACCACCCATCACCTCTCCCGTCTAGAAATCTGTCAGTCTTCAGAAGATCTCGGCTCACCATAAGGCTGTTGTGCCAACGATGATGATGATGAGGATAATAATGCTTATTAATTAACAAATATAAGTAAGTTTTGAATTTTAAAAAATTAACGTTTTTGCACAAGGAAATTTTTTAGCAATACTACTGTATCCAAAAAGTAACACAAATTTTCAATTTAAAATTCCAGGGGCTTATGGGAATTTCAATTCTATTTTCTTTTTTAGATTGCTGGCACTGTCCTTGACAGCTGTGTGAAATTTCACGTCTTAATATCCATTAATGTTTGAGTTACGCTTGGCTTTGTGAGACAATAAAACTGATTCCGGCGATTTTTGAAATGTCTGAATTCATTGAGCAAAGAACTTGCATTCAATTTTATTTGCGGAAATGTATAGAATGTTGCAGAAGGCATTCGGTGAGCATTCCTATATCGGAAAAGAAATGTTTACAAGTGGTATAAACAGTTCAAAGAAGGCAGAGAACGTGTTGAAGAAGAAGAGCCCTCCAGCCGCGTTCAACAAATTAAGGATTTGGTGCTTACAAACCGTCGATTTACAGTTAAGAGACCTTGATGAAGATGTTGGAATTTCGAAAAGATTGGTCCATTCCATTTTATACCTCAAACGCGTCAAATCTCGATTGCTACCGAAAACACTGAATGCGCCAGCTCACACTGCATTGATTCTTCGGGACATTTTCGCCAAAAATGCAACCCATATCGTTCCACAACCATCGTATTAACACTGTGCGACTTCTGCCTATTCCTTAAACTCAAAATACCATTCCGTGGACACCGTTTTGAGTCGATTGAAGAGATTCAACGTGAATCGCCGCGCGCTTTGAAGGCCATCCCTGCCGATGACTTTTTAACATGTATTGAGGATTGGAAAAGAAGTTGGCATAAGTTCATTGTGTCCGGAGGGGATTAATTTGAAGGTGATGAAATAAATTTGAAAGAATAAATAAAGAGTTTTTGAAAAAAATAATTGGCCTACTTTTTGGGCACAGTAGTATATCCTTAAACGCCTTTCATAATAACAAAACAAAATCTCTCTGTTCATTTTTTTTTTTTTAATTTTTAAATGAATAATGGAATAAATTAAGTTAAAGGTATTGGAGATAAATAAATTGATTTCTAATTATTAAAGTAAAATAAAATTAATATTTTTTTTTTTTTTGTAATATTATAAACTTCAGTTACTTTTAAGGATGCGTCACATTCATTTAATCAATATTTGTTTCAAAATTAATTATACTATCGCAACTATGCATATCATGAACTCCTATATAGACATGGAAATGAAATTTTTAAGTGAAAATAGAGAAGAAGAAAAGAAAGTAGATTCGTTCAAAGAATTAAGTTTGACACGCAGGACACAAAGAGAAGTAGATTACCATTTATATTAAACATACTACGGTTTTCTTCAACTCATAATATTTTTTAAAACTAAAGTTTGATTGTGTAGGAATCGATAGATCTTTATTCAGTCATGACCCGAGGGCTGATGGCCAATTGGAAAGCTCTTTGGCCTTTGGTACAACAGGCTTCAGGTTCGAATCCTGGCTGTGACATGGATGTTTGCGAGTGGTTCGGAATCCACGTTAAACTACAGAATTCTTAATACTTTTTCTGTAATTAAATTTTTAACCTACTTTGGACTATCATTTACGTTTGTATCATTACGTTTTAGAAATCATACTTTAGTTGATAATTACTAAAAATAAATGAGTTATTTAATGAAAATGAAAATTTTAACATCTTAAATACTCTTTATATCGATACCATGTAAAATTTGTTGGAAAAGATATCAGTGATATTTTACTATATTTTAGCAATTATTTATTATGAACATCAAAAAAATCCTTCAATTTCGCTTATGCAGACATAAACATATTTTTTAATGTATGAGAAATGCTTTAATACTTAAAAGAAGACAATGCATGTCAGCACTTATTGATGAAAGTACGGAAATACGCATAAATTAATCAGATAATTGCCACATAAATTTTGTATTTTAAATTTATTACGTCTTATTTCCTTTTTTTTCTCTGGAAATCACTTAATTGGTGGCGTCATTCATTACGCAAAGTAACTTATCAGTATTTTCACATCCGTTAATCGATCCATCATCTAACGTATCAGAATTTTTTTTTTTTTTTACAAGCAAAATCTTCAAATTTTCGTGTTGGCGTTTAGAATGAGTTAATCATTCATTATTTAATATTTCATTTCAAGAAAATTTAAAGCTTAAAATTTTGATCCATTTAAATTTAATGCATTTAAAGCTTTAAATGAATTGAATTTTAATGAAAACAACGAAGTGTAGATTAAAGCTTAAAATTTTAAGCTTTAAATTAATTAAATTTTAATGAAATAACGAAGTGTAGAATTAGATTAGATCTACACAACGAAGTGTAGCTGTAAATTGATCAGTGTAGATTAGACGATGATATTTAGTGATTTATTTTGTTCAAGAATCAAAATGAGATGAGAAGAAAAAAATAGTTATGTTACATAAAATAACACAATTCATCTTTTTGATTTGTCACTGCAAGTTTTACAAAAACGAATTAAATAATTTATAGTCGAAGAAGCTTTATTTTCCGCATTTTACTCTAAATGAATGTATGATTATTGACCTGTCATATTTCGCAATATCAAAAATGTATACCGAATCATTATTATATTTTACGTTTTTACCTGTTATTCCTATTTTAATGAAAGACAATCTTCCAACAAATAATTTGTTGGAAATAAATGCAATGTTTATGATATAAATAAAATCACAGTCACTAAAAGTATATTCACTTCTTTAAAAATACCGAAGCACACTTCAATGCAATAATTTGATTAACAATAATTGTTTAACATAAAATTAACACGAAGCACAATAATTTGATTAACACGAAATTTTGCATGCGGATTCAATTATATTAAGAATGCAAATAATTATATGTTCACCGTCAGTGGTTTTTATTCACATTCTACTGAAGTTTTACTGCTCAAATAACTTCGCGTAAAACAGATACCAATTACAGAAGTTGTATTGTTGAATGTATAATTATTGACCTGTCACAATTCGCAATATTAAAAATGAATACTTAATTATTATTATATTTTAAGTTTTTACCTATTATTCTATTTTAATGAAAGACATTTCTCCATTAGAGGTTGCTTTTAGGTCAGTGCCCATTGAAATTTTATGCTACACATTTTATATCTAGAAATATGTAGTTAATAAAAAAAAAAAAAAAGAGAAAAGTAATGAAATGAGGAGAAACTGTAACATTAGAGGGAGGCCCATCACCCTGTGGGTCGTGCAGTAATAGCACTTCAGATGAAGAAATGGGGGGGGATAACGGATTACATAATTAATAGAGAGTTTTTGCATACCGTATTTTTTTATCGTCCGATATTTTTTTCTCCCTAGCGCGCATGCTCACAAGAAACATTATTACAGATACCCATGAGCAATTTCCTATGAGCATGCGCGCGCTAGGGAGAAAAAATATCGGACGATAAAAATACCGTATGCAAAAACTCTCTATTGATTCGTTCCCACCGAGGTGTGAGGCGGCGACGCGTCCCGTGGCAGGGAAGAAACATTTTCGACCAGTTCACATCGAAATCGCTTTACGCCTAGTGAAGTTCCAGTTACTTCTACTAGATGACAGATCTACTATTGGCTCAATCCAAGTCGCATGACGCGGCAAGCATCTGAAAGTTGAAAGTTGGTCAACTCGAAGCGGTGGATTTCAACCGGTTTCAGGCGAACTCGGTGAGGCTAGTGATCGGTCAACGTTTCAACGCCTCACGCCTTGGTGGGAACGAGCTTTAAGAACAGTACGGCGGTCTTTTTCTATTTTTAAACAAAAGAAATATCATACCTAGGAAGAGAATTTAAAACCAAATTGCAAGTGTGAGGAAAATTATAGTAGATAGGAAGGAAGAGGAATAATATATTGTGTGAAGAATAGAACAAGGCTACTTTTTGACCTTAAAAAATGAAATACCGTCAGCAAATTAAATACCGTCAAGCAAATTATCAAAATTTATTTTTACGAAATTTCATAAATTCGTTCAAAGGCTTTTATGTATAATCTTAGTATACGATCCTGTTTTGTTTTAAAATTGAGAAAAATTAGATTAGGTAGATTAATAACTTACCAAACCATCGCAAGTGGAAAGAGCCACATGAGAATAGGTTCCGTTGTCCGCTATATTGCCATGGTAGAAGCAATGTTTTTGGTGGTGCTTGAGCGTGCCAGTCGCGTCATGTCACCTTTTCTCTCTACAACCAGGCCAGGACTCAACAGATTGGCGTTCGGCCTCAGTTTTAAAAGAGTTTGGAGACCGTCAATATGCACTGAATAGTGAACATAGTCGTCTTCAACTGATCTTCGAGCTCTTCCGTCGTGATAACGTTTTGTGTAATGTCTCACATCATATGACAAAAATTGTCCTTCCGACGTTACTTTCGTGGGTTTCACTAAATCAAAATTCGTCACATCTTGGGAGATGAACTCGGCTGTAAGAAAAAAAATACATGGAATTATTGAACAGTTTTGATGTTATAAGATTAAATATACAGGGTGATTGTAATTAAAGTCCCACTTTCAAAATGCAGTAGCCACTCGTCACAATGAGTTCAAATTTGAACTGAAGATACTTAAAGGGAAAACGGTATGGCATCAAAAATCTCCAAAAAAGTTCCACCGATTTTTCAAATCAAATGTATGGCTTTTGCCGTGGTGGATGGGCTTCCAAAAAAAAGTTCCAAGATGTATTAATAGATGGCGCTGTAAGCGGCATGAAGAAAGTGAATTCGGCCGCCAGTGATATTTTGAATCGAAATGACAACGTATTTGACATGAGTTGCGCATTAAACTCACTGTAGTGTTCAGTGTGCTTGATTGTCTCCGTTTTTTGACAGAAAAATGACTTCCAAGTCATTCAACAGTTGTGACACCTTAGTGGAAAGCCCATCCACTACGGCTAGGTCATACCAAATTAGATAGGAAGAATGGGTGGAACTTTTTCATATTTTTATATGCTGCACTATTTCTCCCTTCTTCAAGTATCCTCAGTTCGAATTTTAACTCATTGTGACGAGTGTTTCTTTTTTTCTTTTTTTTTACAGCGTTTTGGAAGTGGGGCTTTAATTATAATCATCCTGTATATAACACTGAGATATTAAACATTTATGCTTTTTTTGTCAATCTTTTAGTACAGCTATGATTAATTAAATGACAGTTTTGAAAAGTTGTTTGTTAATTAATTTTACAAGAGTAAATTTTTAATAGCATTTAGAAATAATTCTGTTTTTCGTCTAATTCTTCTGTTAAACAATAATATAAAACTCTCTACTTGAGAAACAAAAATGACTGAATTACTGGTTTTGTTCAATACATTTACATTGCATTAATAAATGCATTTTATTGCTGCTGCTGAAAAAAAAAGTATTTCTTTTAGATTTTTCATCAAGTTTTTCATCAAGTCATTCTTTAATATCATATTTTGAAAATATTTCATATGGGAAGGATGTTGATTCTTTTATTAAAACAAAATTTTTATTAAAAACTTTACATTAAAATCTCGATGAGTCAAAATATAATTTAGTAAAAATTATGTTAGACATTTTATAAAAAAAAAAATGAATGAAATTTTGAAATATATTTCATTGATTTCATCATGCACGACTTTTTCATTCTTTGCACCTTCGTTAAAACATTTGTTAATTAAATTTAGCAAAGGAAAAAATTTCAGTGAAGTTGGACAAGCTGGGTGATATTTACCAATTATTATCTAATGTTAGAAGCCTGCTGACCGAGTGACTAGTGCTCTGGCGCTTGGTGTTATAGTTTTCGGTTCGAGTCCCAACGGGGCCATGGATGTTTGTTATGGTTCGGAATCCAGTTTAAATCGTAGATTCTGATCTAATACGACTACTGCTACTACACCACATCACATGACTGTGCCTAGAGCTGAGTTGCCCCTTACAGTTTGGAAATGATGTGGGTGAGAAGTCTGAATGGACTCTGTGACTCTGGACCTAAGGCTCAAAGTAGATTCCAAACCACTACAAATATTCCCCGGCGGTATTCGAACCCGAAACCTGTGGTACCGAACATCAGAACGATAGCCATTCGGACATCAGACCCATGGTCTAATACGACTGTAGCGCATTGGGCGTATGGCTGACATACCTACGCGTAAAAAGAAACACATCTGTTTTGAAATCTGCCAGTAGGCAGACGGCCTTTGCCCACCATGGCGCTGTTGCGCCAAATGATGATGATTATCTAAAGTTAAACTCACCATAAAAATAATTAGAAAACAATAAAATGAGTATTTTAATATATTTCTTACATTGTATTATCAGTTTTTCTCCTCATAATATTTTAAAAGAAATTCAGAAACAATATATTTTAATGGATTTCTTAGAAGAATTATCTTTTGCATTTGTTTCAAACAATAAAAAAAAATAATAATAGCTTAAATATGATAAAATAATTGCGTAAATGAATATTATATCGATTTAACGATCTTTTTACTACTCCAAATAACTACATTAAATAGCACGCTGAATTATTTCAAAAGGAAATTTTCCTCCGATTTCGATAGCGTTTGGACTCTAGAAATTACTAAAGGAACTCCTTTCTCTATAAAGAAATAAATTAAATTTTTAGAAAATTATGCAAATTAACCAAAAAAAAAGTGCAATAAAAGTCATTTATTATTTTATACATTGGGGCAAAATTAACGAATATATATATAAGAATATATTATAAAAATAAACTTAAGTTATAAGTTATGTAAGTTACTATCCTGAAAAAAAAAAGGGTATTTAAAAATCTTGAAAGACGATAACAGAAAATATTTTCCCGCAAACTGTTATTTTTTGTTAAAAAAAAAAAAGAATTAAAAAATAAAATAGATGAAAAGAAAAAAATCATTTTTTAATAATTATTTATAAAAATTGAAAGAAAGAAAAATAAACGTAATAACAAAAAATATTAATAATATTCGGCTGGCCCGATGTACAGGTTACCCATAAAGTTTAGTATTTAATTAATAGTATTATTAATTGTTTTAATTATTAATTGCTTTAGTATTATTAATTGTGATAGAAAAATGCATTCCAAAGTTGCATATTTTGAAAAAGATTTATTAAACTAGATGACAATAAAAAAATGTCTCTATATATCTGCGCTTTTTCATTCCGAACATTGCAAGACATTCTGTGCAATTTCTCTTACTTAATATATGCATTTAAATACTTGATAATAATTTGATTAAAGTAATAACATGTGTGTTTGTTGTTAGTATTCAAAATTTCGAATATAAAAGAAATTATCGTTTTTATTTTAGAAAAACATTTTAGTAACTTAACTCAAAAACTGAACTGCATGCCTGGTTCGTAGTCCAGTGACAACGCGCGTCGCTGATGAGCATCAAGGCGGAGGCTAATCTACTGGCGATTTTGTTGTAAACAATGTTTTATAAAACTAGTAGTCTCAATGGTTTTTGTGATATTCAGCATCTTGCCTCGTTAGACGGGACTACTATTACTACTACTACTACACCATACCACATCATTGTGCCTAGAGCTGAGTTGCCCCTTTTACAGTTTGGGAATGATGTGGTTAAGAAGTCTGATTGGGCTCTGTGACGCTCTACAGTCATATGAGACCGGAAACTACGGCTTAAAGTGGATTCCAAACCACTACAAACGTATATGGCACCACCGGGGTTCGAACCTGAAACCTGTGGCACCTAACGCCAGAACGCTAGCCACTCGACCATCAGGACCCTAGTCGGTAGAACTAAATGATGCGAGTTTTTCCGGGTTTTTCTCCCCTACACTATACGCAAATGTGTGGTAGCCCCCTAAAAAAAAAAGTCCTCTCGGAAGGCATTTCCCTCTTTCTTTAATGACGCGGAGCAGAAGTTAGAATTCCACTTATGGGTGCTCCGTCACAACATAAGCTGCCGCCCTCTTCCCTACTTCCATGAGGGTTACGACAACAACAACTTAAATGTATAAAATTTATTTATTTAATGCATCAATATAAAATGTCAATATCTAGGAGACAATTGTTAAGCTGATAAAATCAATGTATAGCTATTAACACACACACAAATACATATATATATATATATATATATATATATATACGCCCAACATACGATCATATTAGACCCCTACGGTTTAAAGTGGATTCCGAACCACTACAGACATCATAGCCCCTCCGGGATTCGAACTCGAAACCTGTGGCACGGTGAGCCAAAGCGCTAACTCGGCCAACAGGCCCCAAATAACTATCCACTTCTGATAGAACATCGTTTAAGCAACACGTATAAAAAGAGACTCACTCTGTGGGTGTTTTCATTGTAATTGAAATCGATTATTCAAAGATATATTTTTTTTTTTTAAATATTTTAAATTAGTCAAAGAATTTTAGGTCAAAATATCAAACTGCAAATGTCAAGTTAAAAACTTAGTAAAATTTTCGTTTAAAAAAAAAAAAAAAAAAGAAACATTTATCAATAATGATTTATCAAGGTCCACAGATCCATAGAGAAAAGTTTCTAATGACTTTTCAAAATGAATATTTGAAAACTGAACAGTCAATTGTTTGAAGGAAGAAAATAGTTTCTTTTATTGACATCTTCAGGAAATGTCAAATTTAATCTGACAATGGGGGAACCAACTGAATAAAATGTCAGATTTTGCAGTAAGAGTGTGGTTATCAATATTGTTGGTAAAATAATCTTCACTGGATTATAGACCGAAATGTAAATTGTTATAACAGGCATTATATAACAGGTGGGCTGAAAGGTTCGTAGGCTGACACGTGTATAAATTTGACAGCTGTTGCACTATTAGTATGTGAGTTATAGCATTTATAGTGAAGCGACTTTTATTAGTTTGAAAAAAATGGATAAAAAGGAATATCGTGTTTTAATTAAAGCACTGCTTTTTGATGAAAAAAATATTATTGAAGCCAAGGCTTGGCTTGATAAACATTATTCGGACTTTTGCACCAGGAAAATCAACCGTTGGAAAAGTGGTTTGCTAAATTTAAACGAGGCGAAATGAACACCGAGGACGATGCACGCAGTGGACGCCCTAAACAGTCTGTTACTGACGAAAACATAAAAAAGTCCACAAAATAATTTCTGACAACCGTAAAGTGAAGTGGATTGAGATAGCTGAGATCCTAAAGATATTAAAGGAACGTGTTGGACACATCGTGAATGAATATTTGAATATCCGAAAGCTCTGTTCAAAGTGAGTGCCACGCGAGCTCACAATCGACCAAAAACAACAACGAATTGATTAATCTAAGCAGTGTTTGAGGTGTTCAATCGTAATAAACCAGAATTTTTGCGTCAATAAGTGACAATGGATGAAACATGACACTATCATTTCACATCGGAGTCCAATCAACAGTCAGCCGTGTGAACTGCACGTGGTGAACACTAAAAATGCTATAACTCACATACTAATAGTGCAACAGATGTCAAATTTATACGCGTGTCTTTTGAAGGTTAGAGCTAACTAAAATTCATATGGATTTAATACTAGTAGCGCCATCTATGTGTCAGCCTATGAACTTTTCAGCCCACCTGTTAGATGTATAAATATATTATACTACAATCTTTTCAAACTTTCTTATAAAAACTTCAGTTTGATGCGATTTATCAAAATCTTTATTATTATCTTTTATATTACCAATTTTAATAGAATTACTTACTTCAAAGTATCGTTATTATTTTTTTTTTTGAAATACTCCTTCCCATTTGGAATTTCATCAACATAAAAAATGCTGTGATTTATTCATCTCGATAAAATTACTAATTTCAGAGAATTTCAGTTAGATACATTTCCTCTCTTCTTATCTTTCAAATTAGATAAGTAAGGCATGAAGTATTGCACTACCCACTACTTTCCTCTCCAAGTGTTTCATGATATATTTCCCAAGAATCACTAATCCCCGGGGCGTTGCTAATCTTCATGTAAGAATTCATATTCTGACAGAATTCTGGAAGGAATTATTTATCGCTGGAACTTATCTCTGAAGCAGATGCTGAATGAGTAAGCTTTTTAATAAGGCTCCCAACTGCCTTCACTGAGGGGAACCGTTGTGTTTTAACATTTCCTACTTGCAAGACATAAGTTACTAATCAAGTTTAGGAATGATCTGCTTGCTAATATATTTTCAAATTAACTGAATGGCCTTTTTTTTATTATTATTATTGGCAATAAGGAATTATTCTGGCTCTAATTTGTATTGCAGTTTCTAACTATCTATTTTGTTTGTTTAGGGCAGTAGTTTCCAACCAGCCTTGAATATATTTTCCGGCCTTGAAATGTATCACGCTTTTACAAATAAACGCTTTTACACAATTTACGCTTATTTTATAATGGCCAAAGTAGTGAAACCCAATGTATTATAAAATACATTATGTGTGTGTGCACCCATATATTCAAAAATGAACTGTCGAGACTATGAGAAGAAATTAACTTTGATTTTAAAACAATATTCCTGCAAATATTACTTTAAAATATTTTTTACTATTGATATATGACAGATATGGTCCGTTTTATTGATGAGTTTGCAGTTACGAGTTCGCAGAATAATTCAATTATATTTTGCTATTATTAATAATTCAATATATATAATTCATGATGCGCTTGCATCTTGGAACATCTAATATAAAAGGTTCTATGTTTCCCTTTAAGTGATCTCAGCGGCGCAGTGTCATCCCTAGATACGCATAGTTGATTGTTGATAACACTGCAAACCTGACTCTTAGTTCCAAGTTGTTAGCACTTTTGGTTCAACTTGCACTTGCGAAACGAAAATGAAAATTGAAAAATTTTCGAAAATAAAATTGACCTAACACAAAACAAGCTCTAATATAATGGACGCTAACCTACAATACCCATTATTTTGTGCAAATACCCAAATTGAGATCTATTTGCAAAAGCTAAGTGAAAGAGTGGAGAAACACATATGGCACTAGTAAAATAAATATCTTTTAATGATTTCATTTTTTTTTTTATTTCGTTTACATTTCTATATTTCATTTTCAGTGTTATATATTTCTTTACAATGTGCGTTTAGTATCACTATTGTTATAGTATATATGTTTACATGTAAGTATAATAGTAAACACAATAATAACTCATTATGTTTCAATTTTTCACTCGAAAAAGTTCAATTCTAAAAAAGTCAATAGTGGGTCTAAATCTAATATGGGGATAGGGAATTTTAAATAAGGCCCGTAAGATCATTTCGGGTTGGCCACTCCTGGCTTAGGGAATTAATTCTTACAAAATAATAAATAGCTGGTATGTTTCAAGCAGAATATTTTTAAAGTACTCGTAGAATTTTTTTTTTATATACTACATGAATTCTAAAAAAAAAAAAATAATAAAATAAATCTGAATTTGGAAGAAGAAAAAAATAAATTAATGACTTGTTGACAAACAGCAGTATACAAGGTCTAAACTGACTTCTGGTATTCAGCTATAAAGTTAATGTTGCAAATCAAATTTTTCGTAGAAATTAGCGAACCAGAACTGTTTAACGAAGGGCGTTTTAAGTTTCTTAACTGTTTTTGGCCCTGTTTGAAAGACTCAAATGAAGCGAAACGAAAAACGTTGGTGTCTGTGCCCATGGTAAATGTGTAGGTGGAAAGTCCTTCTGCTTTTCTCTAGGAAAAGGTTGAACTCCCAGATAGGATCCACACCTGGTGGCCAATTGGCTAGCACTTTGGCCTTTGGTGCTACAGGTTTAAGTTCGATTCCTGGCGGGGGCATAAAAGTTTGTTAGATTATTTCTCTCAGAATCTTTGTTAAACTGTGGGTCCCGGTCTAATTAGCCTAAAGTGTGCATAAAATGACCGTAGAGCGACAAACCAAATCATCCAAGTTGGCTCTACGGTCATCTTGTGCACACAAGACAGATAAACAGATGTAGACCTACAGTCTAAAGTGGATTCCGAACCACTGATAAACATCCGTGCCATAATTCGAACCTGGAACTTATGGTATCAAAGGCCAGAGCACCAGCTAATTGACCATCAGGCCGCAAACCATCTAGGAGAATATATCATTCAAAATTGTCGGATTAGAAATGGGGCGCACTGATTTAATCTGAATCTGCTGCATATTTATCATTCTAGTTGGTCTGCATTTTTATCACTCACAGGTCATAATACATGGCGTTTAAAGACATTGACATCTTAGAGATTATTTTTTGAAATATGATGCAAATGCTAGAAATAAATTAAATAAAAATTCCATCAAAAATACAGCTGGTAAAAAATACATATTTCTCTTTTTTTCTTAATTTCATTTTCCCGCTGTCAAATTTAAAATAGAAAAATGACAAATATTAAAAATTCAAAAGGAAATAAATCCCTTAAATTGTTTTCGATATTTAATTTATTTTGCTTTCGATTGTTAATTTATGTAATTTTTCTACGATAATTAAGATATTTCATACAATATCAACACAGAGTACAGCATAAAAGTTTTATTTACATTTGCATGCAGAGGAAACTCAACACACTTTTTTCGAAAATAGTCTTGAAGTCACTTCAGTAAAAATAAATATAGCCATTATTTTCATTTTTCACTAGAAATTTATTATTGTGTCTCGGTTGTAAATAATTCTTTTATAAAGTTATTTAAAAATATTTCCTTTACTCCCCATTGTTACTGAAGTTACTGAACGTATGAATTACCATTCAGTCAATACTATTACAGAATTTACAGGGTGATTGTTAAGGGTAAGTTAAGTATACAGGGTGGTTATAATTAAAGTCCCACATTCAAAATGCTGTAAAAAAAAGAACCACTCGTCACAATGAGTTCAAATTTGAACTGAAGATACTTAAAGAAGGGGGAAATGTCATGGCATTAAAAAGTTCCAAAGTATATAGTATTAATAGATGACTTTGTAAGCGGCATAAAAGAAAGTGAATTCGATTGTCGGTGATATTTTGAATCGAAATGACAACGTATTTGGCAGGAGTTGCACATTAAACCAACTGCAGTGTTCAATGTGCTTGATTGTTTCGGTTTTTTGAAGGGATAAAAATGACTTCCAAATCAATGAACAGTCGGGACACTGTTAGTGGAAAGCCCATCCACCACGGCAAGGATGGGTAAAAAAAGCGGGGAAGCAAATTGGATGGGAAAAATCAGTGAAACTTTCTTTATGCCATATCGTTTCACCCTTTCTTCAAGTGTTAGCTATTGTCAGCTACCCTTTCTTCAAGTTACAGCATTTTGAAAGTGGGACTTAATTTTTGTATTCCTTTTTCCTTCTGACGAACATGATTCATTAGTTTTGAGCAAATTGCACGTTAGCGAATTATGTTTAGAAAATAGCGATTGAAATATTTTTCTTTTCAATATAATTTGCTATTGCTGTTCTCTGCTGAAAAACTAAATTCTTGTTATATAAAACTCTTATCAGGCTATTTTATTCTGCGGCTCTGAAACTTGAACTTCAGCAAGATCTGATGAGCTGGTTTGGGTATATTTGAGCGGAAGATTTTAAGGGTTGTTCTTGGAAGTGTTAAGGAAAGTGAGTGTTGGAAAAGACGGTACAACGCAGAAATATATAAATGCTATAAAGACCCAGATGTTATAAAATTTATTAAGATCAATAGATTGAACTGGGCTGTTCATATATTTAGAATGAATGATTTAAACTCTGTGAAAGAGCCGTTTTGGCAAAGCCTCAGGGTCAAAGAGGAAGTGGATGACCAAGGTTGCGATGGATAGACGCAGTTGAAAAGTATTTTGCCTTACTGTAGGTTAAGAATTAGAGGTTCCTTGTCACCCAGAGGAATGCATGGAGATCTCATCAAAGGAAAGCATTGGTTGACTCTGGGCTGTCGTACTATTGATGATGATGATCGTTATCCTTAATTCAGTACTTTTTGATGTTATACTATACTGGATCAAAATGAACAAAGTCATCCATCGACGACTCATTTTAAACACATATCGAATACTTTCGATGAATTTAAATATTTTATTAATGAGTGCTTATCACCCTTAATTTACTACTTTCAAGTGCCTTTTTTTTTTAAATAAAATGTATCACGGTTTTATAGTATCTTAAATATTGAAAAGAGTTATAATGTACAACTAATTAATATAATATATCATTAAAACGTAAGTTTTTTTAACTCAAGTACATTGCTTTCAATAAACAACCATGCTTATAATTGACTAATGCTTTATTATAAAATATATTCCAATAGATATTATTATCCAGATATTCCTAATTTTTTAAAATAAAAAAACAACAGTTTTTTGGGATTTGTGATACTCTTATTTCAGTCCGAAATATAAAATAGGCGATTAATTATAATACAATATCTGCCAAATGGCTGCCTTAGCTCTACTTACAAGTAGTTATTCTTTTGAGGAAACTTAAATAAATACTGCATTCCGGGAGATTCAACGATTCAATGTTTTGACTCGCTTATTAATCATGAAAATACTGCAATCCAGGAGATTGACTCTTATGTTCCCAATTATGATTTAAAATGCCCTCACAAAATTTTAATTTAGTTTTTAAATATTTTTCTTTACTTTTATTTTACATACTTAAATCTTTAAATAAAATCTTAAATTATTTTTAAAAAGTAATAAAATCTTTACTTTTATTTTACATTTTCGCATAATTGTGACTCTATTTCTCAAATTTCTGTTTGATATTGTCTGAAGTATTGGTTTTTGGTTTGTCGCTCTACAGTCATGTTGTGCACAATTTAGTCTAAACAGATCGAGGCCTACTGTTTAACATGGATTCCGAATAACTCACAAACATCCATGCCACCGTCAGGATTCGAACCTGAAGCCTGTAGTACCAAAGAACAGAGCGATGGCCAAATTGGCCAACAGGCCGCTTTGAAGTATTAGGGTGGACTTTTATCTCTTGAAAAGAAATCGCACGACCCATCAACAAACGTGAGACGTTGTCAATGGTCTGATGGCTTCAGTTCTTGTGTCAAATGGATTTTGTAAGCCTTTAGATCAAGATCTTTGTGCAAAGTACGAATGGTAAAAAGGGTTTTCTGAAACATTACAAACTTTGTGACCTGTCACCTAGTAATTCTTTTGTAGTTAATTTTCACTATTTCAATGAGTTGTGCTAGTATTATATCTTTCCATCTTCCTATCCATTTATTCTAGTGTTTTTTTTTTTCTTTCTAACGCAATTGGCAAACACAGACAGCTTGGTCTTTGGATGCCTTAAGGCAAGTGCTGCAGAGACGTACTCACTTTGCATTACCCAGGGGGAGCGTGTAACTTGAAGATAAGCCACGGAGTAACAATTCCCCCGCAACGCTCTACGATCCTATTAGGACTGGAACCTACTTTTTAAAGTGGATTCCGAACCACTACACACATCCATGGCATCGCCGGGACTCGAACCCGAAACCTGTAGTACCGAGCGCCAGAGCGCTAGCCACTCGGCCATTCAGGCCCTATTTATTCTAGTGTCACATCTTTCTATTTTCCTATCTATTGCATTTATTCTAGTGTTATATCTTTCCATTTTCCTATCCATGTGTCCTACTAGTGTTATATCTTTCCCTTTTCCTATCCATTTGTATTATATCTTTCCATTTTCCTATCTATTGCATTTATTCTAGTGTTATATCTTTCCATTTTCCTATCCATGTGTCCTACTAGTGTTATATTTTCCATTTTCCTATCCATTTGTATTATATCTTTCCATTTTTTATCCATTTGTATTATATCTTTCCATTTTCCAATCAGTGCGTCATACTAGTGTTACATCTTTCCATTGAGAATACATACAAAAGTTATTGTTCAGTACATATTACTGTCCAGGGCAATTTTTAGGACATGTTTAAATAATAACCCTGAACAGTCATGTACGACTCGCCAATACTATTACTATTCTTTAACAGTAACTTTTACTAATTTGTGTAACAGTTTGCAATTTACATTTTAACACATTTACCAATCCTAGAGTTGAATGAAACAGAACCAACTATCAGTTACTTGAAACGTTTCATACAATTCTATGAGCGTTAATTTTTTTTATCTGAAGAATTTCAGACAGGAAGTAAGAAAACAGTTATTTATCTATCTCTCAGCTGACCCCAAAACTTCGAAAGTTCTTGGAACTTCATGAAAAGTTAAATTGAAAATTGCCCGGAAGTTTGGCAATCTGTACTGAAATGTAAAAAGATGTACCTTTCGATAATTTACAATCTCTTTTGTAATCAGAAACAGTTCATAAAGGCAAGTTCAGAAATTATGTGGAAGAACGGAAGTAAGCGATTACTTCGAAAACTCCTTCCATGTGAATAAAAGGAGGTATTGTTTTTGTATTCACGATTCAAAAAGTTTTGTAAATATGTGTGTTAATATTCCGTACAAAGTAAACAATTGTAGCAATGAGATATCTAATATTTTTTCTGTAATCTTTAAATTTGGAATGTAAAAATGAATTGAAATTGATTGATTATAAAAATTCAAAAATAATTAATTGATTAATTAATTAAATGAAAAAATGCAATTTTTGGAATTTTTTATATAGGAATCAATCAAATTTAAAAGAAATGAATTTAATATTTTTGATTTCAAAATTTCAGATAGCATTTTTCTTAATCTTCCTGAAAACAATATTTCATCATCATCATCGGCGCAACATTCCCACGGTGGACTAAGGCAGTTTGCCTACTGGCAGATTTCGAGATAGGAGATGCTATCTTTTATGGGGTAGTTTTGCCTCCCGCTCTACAGTCATATTAGACCTACGGTTTAAAGTGGATTCTGAACCATTACAATCATCCATGGCATCGCTGGGACTCGAACCCGAAACCAGTGGCATCGATAGCCAGAGCGTTAGTTCCTCGACCATTCAGTCCCCTTAATGACTTGTTTTATTACGTCATATATTATTTGAATTTAATTTTTTTGAATTAAATTAAGGCCCCGAAAATAATATTTACGTGTTTTAAAATCAGTTTCAAATGTATAACGGAAACAAGACTTTTTAAAATATATTTTTGAATATTGAAAATATTTGAGAAATTGATTTCTTGTTCAATTATAGGATCCTCATTTCAAATTTTCATATTTTTACTTCGTTTTTTTTTTTAAAAGAATTATAGAATATTTGCCGAAATTTTAGAATTATTAAAAAAGATGCAATTTATCGCCTTTCGATAAATTACAATCTCTTTTGTAATCAGAAACAGTTTTTAAAGGCAAGTTCAGAAATTTTGCAGAAGAACGGAAATTAGCGATTACTTCGAAAAATCCCTCCACATGTGAATAAGAGAAGGTATTGTCTTTGTATCCACGATTCATAAAGCTAAACATTTGTAAATATGTGTGTTAATAATTCCTTACAAAGTAAACAATTGTAGCATTCAGATATCTAATATTTCCTCTGTATTCTCTTAAATTTGGAATATAAAAAGAATTAAAATATTTGACTAGTTAGTTAATTAAATGAAAAAATGCAATTTCTGCAAATTTTATATAGTACTAAATCAAATTTAAAAGATTAATATTTTATTTATATTTAATATTTTTTTATAAATAATGTTTAATATTTTTGTATATATTTTTGAATATTTTTGATATTTTTAATATATTCAATATTTTAATATATTTAATATTTTATTATATATAAAATTGATATAAATATTGTATATATTAAAATATTAAAGTTTATTTTAATTTCATATTTTTAGTTAATATTTTTGATTTCAAAATTTAAGATAATATTTTTTTAAATCTTTCTGAAAATAATATTTCATCATGATCATCATTAGTGGCGTAACAGCCCCATGGTGGGCCAAAGCCGTTTGCCAACTGACAGATTTCGAGACAGGAGATACTATCATTATACTGGGAAGGGTTGTCAACCCTATGCCCAACACTCTACAATTATATTAGACCGGGACCTACGGTTTAAAGTGAATTCTTAACCATTCAAACGTCCATGGCACCTCCGGGACTCGAACCTGAAACCTGTGTCATCGAGCGCCAGAGCATTAGTCATCAGGCCCCAAAAATAATATTTAGGTATTTTAAAAAAAACAGTTTCAAATGTATAACGAAACAAGACTTTTGAAAATATGTTTTTGAATATTGAAAATATTTGAGAAATTGATTTCTTGTTCTATTATAGGGTCCTTATTTCATATTTTCATATCTCCATTTAATTTTTTTAAAGTATTTCAGAATAATAGCCAAAAATTTTAGAATTATAAAAAGATCCCATTTTTTTTTTATTAATATTTATGGATTAATAGACCAGAGTACGAAATAAAGAAAATTAAAATTGTTTCAAAATTCTTCTTTAGAATTGCATAATTTCTTCACTCAAATATTTCAAAAATATTTTTAAAAAACCGATAATCTTAAAAATATAGATCATAGATTAGTTAAACTCAATAAACAATTTGTTTAACTTGGAAACAACATTTTCTGTACACTAAAACTAAATTTCGTATTGCCTTCAGAAAACTCTACCCACTTATTAATAGAAATTCTAACCATGACCAGGGATAACAAAATTCTTCTTTCTACTGTTATGCTTTGCCCAATTCTCATTTGCCCGGTCTGGTCCTATGCAACTAAATCTAACTTAAAAACGCTGGAAATTTTACAAAATATCACTATCCGTCAAATTACTTCTATTAAATGGCTCCTGCGCAATTCTGATATCTATAAAGCTAATAACATTCCTTCCTTAAAAGATTTTCTTAAACATATATCTGTTAAATTTTTTAACACGCTTATGAATCACGAAAATACTATAATCCAATCTTTACGTTCCCAATTATGATTGAAAATGTCAGAGCAAAATTTTAATTTAATTTTTAAATATTTTTCCTTTGTTTTATTTGTTTATGATTGTAAGTTAATTTTATTATATTTGTAATTACTATTGTGCCCCAAAAGTAAGACAATTTTTTTTTTTTTTTTTTTTTTTTTTTTTTTTGAAAACTCTTTATTTCTTCTTCCAAATTTATTTCATCGCCTTCAAAGTAATCCCCTACGGACACAATGTACTTATGCCAACTTTTTTTCCAATCCTCAATGTATGCTAAAAAATCATAGGTAGAGATGGCCTTGATTAACGTCGAGTCTCTTCAATCGACTCAAAACGGTGTCCCCGGAGCTGTCTCTTCAGTTTAAGGAATAGCCAGAAGTCGCGCACGGTGTGAATACGATGGTTGTGGAACGATATGAGTTTCATTTTTGGAGAAAAGTTACGGAGAATCAATGCAGCGTGAGCTGCCACATTCAGTGTTTTCGGTACCAATCGAGATTTGACGTGTTTGAGGCCCAAAATGGAATTGACAGGTTCTTTTGAAATTCCAACATCAACCGCAAGGTCTCTAATTGTAAATCGACGGTTTGCAAGCACCAAATCTCTAATTTTTGGACGTGAGCTTCGTCGGTTTAGGTGGATGGTCGACCCGAGGGATCTACGTCTTCAACGCGTTCTCTGCCTTCTTTGAACTGTTTATACCCCTTCTAAACATTTCTTTCCGATATAGGAATGCTCACGGAATGCCTTCTGCAACATTCTATACCTTTTCGCAAACAAAATTGAATGCAAGTTCTTTGCTCAATTAATTCAGGCATTTCAAAAGCGTAACTCAAACACTAATGAATATTTTGAAGTCAAATTTCACACAGATGTCAAGGACAGTGCCAGCAACCTCAAAATGAGAAAAAAAAATTGAAATTCCATAAGCCCTGGGTGTTTTAAATTGAAACTGGTCTTACTTTTTGACAGAGTAGTACGTCAGTGAATTTAAATTCCAATCGATATTTTTTCGGCTGTTTCGTTTTGTTATCGAATCATTTTTTAACCCTGTTTATGAGCGAGAAGCGGAAATAACGGTTCAAAATTCTGGTCGTTTTGAAACGTACAAATAATCAACTAGACGCGTTTTTTAAATGAGGAAGTACATTTCAATAATTCTGCTTGACCTTTTCACTTCGTTTGAGACATATTTAAAGCAGGGAAACCCACAGATCACAGATTGTCACGACATATGTCTATTTCACTATTAAACTGGAATTTGAAATATTATTTAAAGATTCTTATGTAAAAGAAGGAATATAATACAGCTGATGTGTAAATATTTAAAAAAAAAAAAAAAAAAAATTAATTATATTAAATTAAAAATAATTAATTTATATATTAATTATTAATTGTTGTGATTAATTATAATTTTAATTATCTTTTAATTTTAATTATTTTCAGTGTTTGTTTTTTCTAATGCAGCTGGCAATACAGTGACAGTTAATCTTTACACCATAAGCAAGCCCTGCACCGACGTTATTCATTTAGCACTACACGGCACGTGTAGCTTGCAGATATGCTACGGAGGCGATTAACACTACCCCCACAACGCTCTACAAGGATTTTAGGTCGGGACCTACGCTTTAAAGTAAATTCCAAAAACCACTACAAACATCCATAGCATCATCGAACCCAACACCTGTGCTACCAAGCGGCTAGCCACACGGCCATTAGATACTTATTAAAAAAATTATTCAATGTTTTCTATTTTACTGCAAACTAGACGATGATATACCTCGTCAACAATGTGTGAGTCAAGGTGCAGGTATCCTATCTAAGTTGTTTGTTTTTGCCTCTACATTCTTACAAAAGAAAAGAAAAAGTTCTATTTCAAAATTCCTCTAAGCAAAGTAGATAGGGCTGTTGCTAAATAATATATTAAAACATTCAACCCAATTTGGTAGCACACTTATGTAAGGAACTTTTTAGACGCGAATATTTCAAAAATTTATACGTAAAACTATTTGATTAATCTTTTTTTTTTTTTTTTTTTTGCAAAAGAAAAATGAAAAAATTAAATCAAATGATGATATGGTACCGAACGCCGAACCTCAGGTTTCGGATTTAAAAAATGCGGCATTTTCCCTAAATCATCTTACAAAATGATAATAAATCTCCTTTTATGATATTAATAACATTTAACCTTAAATTTTGGATTAATATGAATACTTATCATCATCATTATCATCAATGGCTAGTGGCAGATTTCGAGACGAGAGATGTTTTATTTTTACGGGGTAGGGTTGTCAGCTCTATGCCCACCGTATTAGACGGGAACCTACAGTTCAAAGTGCATTCTCAACCACTACAAATATCCATTGCACCACCGGGACTCGAACCCGAAACCTTTGCCACCGAGAGCTAGTCACTCGGCCAAATATGAATACTGCGAAATAAAAATGAAATGATTCAATGGCAGTTTAATTTTTTTTTTTAAATTAACATAAAAATAATTTAATTATTTTTTAATTATATTTCTACTTTAAAATAAGATATTTTATAATATTATATCGGGTCTGGAATGGGTTAATATTTTTGTGACTTCGATTTCAGAAATGCAAAATTTGAAGATCGAAACTCGATGAACAGTCAAGTCAAAAAGTTCCATTCCTCATCGGTAAATAAGTCCCTTCACTGATTTCAAAAAATGTATGAAAAAATGCTAAAACCTTAGATGCGCGCCTAAAAGATTTAATAACAAATTACAATAACACCAAAGTAAATCTAATATACCAAATTATCAGTGATGTTGCTGTTCTAATGCAGCTGGAATTACAAAAACAGTCAATCTTTATGCCGTAAGTGAGGGCTGCACCGCTGTTACTCATTTAGCACTACCCAAGCCGCACGTGTAGCTTGAAGATAGGCTACGGACGTGAGTCGAAATACCCCGCAACGCTCTACAATCCTATTAGACTGGGTCGTACGGTTTAATGGGAATTCCTAACCACTACAAATACCCATTGCACCGAACTTGCCGGGACTCGAACACGAAACCAGTGGTACTGAGTACCAGGGTTCCAGCCACTCGGCCATCAGACCTTTACATACAGTATATTTCCTTGTATAAACCGAGAATATTTAGAATTTTTCTAAAGCTAAATTACATTGGCTTATTTACGGATCCGCTGGTCTCGCGAAAAAAATTTAGATACTTTACCATTAGATGGAACAAGAGATAAATCGGAAAATATCGCCAAATATAGCAACTTTTTATTTATTTAGTTTATGTTTCAAAAATTTAGAAAAAAATAAAAAAATTTGCATAAAATTAGTTGTTCCTTTTTCGAAAATATTTATATTGTTGGCTTGTTCATCATCGGAAAAAAAGAATCTGATGTTGTTGAAATGTACTCCCAGCTAACGGAAAAGTGCACCAGAAATAGTAATGTTATACAATAAATAATAAATGGCACGGCCTGGACGTGAACCCGAAAAGTGTGATACCGAGCACTAGCCACTCGGTCATCAGGTCAGTGATGTATTCTCGGTCAGCGACGTATTCTGAGTAATGCCGTAACCTATTGCATATCTGCTTCATCCGTGGCGAATGGCTTCAATTCTACTGTCAGGCATTACAGAAAAACAGGCCCGACTACGCTGCTGGTGAGCATAAGGGCTGATGTCCCATCCGCTAGCGACTGTGTTGTAGACACTGTTTCGAAAAAGAGGAGACTCGATAGCATTTATGATGATCAGTATCTTGCCTAGCGAGTCGGACTGCCTACCGGAATTTCTACGATAAGCAAATGCGGGCTGAACCCCTAAAAGTCCTCCTGGAAGACATTGCTGTCTTTCTTCAGAGACTCGGAGTCAAGTCAGACTTCTACCTATTGGTGCTACATCCCAATAGAATTTTCCCCTTTCCCTTCATCCCCATCCATGAGTATTACTCATGAGATATCCACCCTTCCCTGCAGGACACTGAGGCTTGGTCGGGACCTACAGTTTAACGTGGATTCCGAAAACTAACAAGCATCAATACCACCGTCAGAATTCCAACCTTAAGCTTGTGGAACTAAGCTTAAGCAGAGCTTTAGCCATCAGGCGGCTGCAGGACACTGAGAATCAGGCGCAACAACAGACGGAAACAAAGTATTATTTTAAGCAAAACATATTCTATTTTACCATTATCTTTTAAGCAAATAAAATTGCAGGTACAAGAAAAGCATATTTTTAATTCCTGAATCAAAATATACTACTACTACTACACCACACCACACCACGTCACTGTACCTAGAGCTGAGTTGTCCCCTTTAAAGTTTGGGAAGGATGTGGGTGAGATGTCTGATTGGGCTCTGTGACGCTCTACGGTCATATGAGATCGGGATCTATGACTTAAAGGCAATTTCGCACTACTACAACCATCCATGGCACCGCCGGGACTTGAACACGAAACCTGTGGTACGAAGCACCAGAGCGCTAGCCACTCAGCCATCAGGTGCCTGAGCACGAGTCTGAGGTTCAATCCGTGAGGCAAGATTCTTAACATCACAAACTCTATGGGAGAAACTACCTGGTAGGAATTTTCCTGGTTTTCTCCCATGCGATACGCAAATGCGGGGTTCACCATGAAAAAATTATCCCGTACTGCACTCCTTCTTCAACGACTCTCCGCCAAGTCAGACTTCTACCTGCGGATGCTCTATCCCAACAGAAGCCGCCCCTTTCCCTCCATGAGTATATTACTCATGAGATATCCACCCCGCACTGCAGGACACTGACGATTAGACTCAACAACAGGCAAAAAGACAAAGAAGAATTGTTTTAAACAAACATAATATATTTTACACCATCTTTTAAGCAAATAAAGTTACAGGTAAAGAAAAAGCATATTTTTAAACCCGGAATCCAAATATAGCAGGTTATTGACTTAAATAACATATTTGCTTTATCCTCAAAAAAAAAAAAACTATTCGAATAGTTTTTAAAGGAAACCTGAAAACAGCCATTTTTTTCCTAAAATAAAAATAATATTATTTCAAAGCGAGAGAAACTAAGAAGAAAAAAAAAGTTTCCAACATCTTAGATCTTTTTTTCCCTCTTCCTCTTCACCTTTGATTGCGTCATTCCTCTTTTTTTTCCCCAAAGCATTTCCCTCAATAAATGAGTCCACATGGAAAAAAAGGGGAGACTTGTTTAATGTAACACCTCCAAGAAAAATTTTAGGTTTCGTGCTTTCTGACAGGCTACGGAAACGGAAGAACTTGAAAAAATATACAACACAAATGCACAAAAGGGAAGATATATTTCTAGGCCAGAGGTGGCCATGACCAACCCAACTGATCTTGTAGGCCACTTTGGAAATGCATCCTAACTCTGCGGGCCGCATACTAAACTATGTATCCCCATATTAGATTTAGACCCACTGTAGACATTTTTTTGGAGTGAAAAATTGGAACAGAATGGGTTATTAATATTGTGTTTACTATTAGTCTTACATG
Source organism: Caerostris extrusa (assembly GCA_021605095.1). Taxonomy (NCBI): domain Eukaryota; kingdom Metazoa; phylum Arthropoda; class Arachnida; order Araneae; family Araneidae; genus Caerostris; species Caerostris extrusa. The sequence goes on along the minus strand of BPLR01016176.1, from coordinate 69,810 downwards.
TAAATATAGAATAATATATTTTTTTGTTCTAATGCAGCTGGTAAACACTTATACAGCTTGGTCTTGGATGCCTTAAGGCAAGCGCTGCACAGACCTTACTCACTTTGCATTACCCAGGGGGCGCATGCAACTTGAAGATAAGCCACGGATGCGGAGTAACAATGCCCCCGCAACGCTCTACGATTCTATTAAGACCGGGACCTACGGTTTAAAGTGGATTCCGAACCACTACAAACATCCATGGCACCGCCGGGATTCAAACCCGATACCTGTGGTACACATAGAATAATATAATAATGATGATACTAAGCGCAAGCTGTAAAAAATATATATAACACTAAAAATGAAATCCTTAATATTTATTTTACTAGTGTGATATTTGTTTCTCCACTCCGTTACTTTTGGGTGCTCTCTGGTGCTCGATACTACAGGTTTCGGGTTCGAGTCCCAGTGGTTCCATGGATTTTTGTAGTGGTTCGGAATCCATTTTAAGCCGTAGGTCCCTATCTAATAAGATCGTAGAGCGTTGTGGAGGTAGTGTTGCTCGCGCCCGTAGCTTATCTTCAAGCTACACGTGCCCCCTGGGTAGTGCTACTACTGTGCCCAAAAAGTAAGACCAATTTTTATTTTTTTCAAAATCTCTTTCTTTAGTCTTCCAAATTTATTTCAAATTAATCTCCTCCGAAAACAATGCACTTACGCTGACGTTTTATTCCAATCCTCAGTGCATTCTAAAAAGTCATCCGGAGGGATGGCTTTCAAAGCGCGCGCCGATTCACACTGAATCTCTTCAATCGTCTCTAAACGGTGTCCCCGGAGGGGTCTTATGAGTTTAGAGAATAGCCAGATGTCGTACGGTGCTAAATCAGGTTGAATACGGTGGTTGTGGAACGATATGGGTTTCATTAAAATGAAACCCATATCGCCAAAGTACCGAAGGATCATTGAAGTGTGCGCTGGCACATTCAGTGTTTTCGGTACCCATCGAGATTTGACGCGTTTGAGGTCCAAAATGGAATGGACCGATCCTTTTGAAATTTCAACATCAGCAGTTGTTGGGCGCAGGGCTGACAACCCTACAACGTAAAAAAAAGAAGACATCTGATGTTTCGAAATTTGCCAGTATGCAGACAGCCTTGGTCCACCTTGGAGCGGTTGTGCCAATGATGATGATTCTGTCACTTTGCAAATCGTTCACAACATGGGCATTTGCACATCGTAATGGGTGTTGCAGGTTAGCGTCCGTTATGTTTGAGCGTTTTGTGTTGGGTCAGTTTTATTTTCCAAAAAAAAAAAACGATTCGCAAATTTAAATTGAACCAAAACTAATAATTAACTAACAACAATAAAAATTTGTGCTAAGAATCTGGTTTACTCTGCTATCAACAATCATCTGTGCTCATCTAGGGATGGTCATTGCGTCACTGAGGTCACTTAAAGTGAAACATAGAACCTGTTATATTAGAAGTTACAAGATGAGCGCGCCTCATGAGTTTGCAGATTATAATTTAATTATTCTGCGAACTCATAACTGTAAAAGCATAAACTGTAAACGTAAAAAAAGTCCTATATTAGCAAAAATATTATTTTAAAAATCAAAGTTCATTTTTCTCATCATTTCGGCAGTTCATTTTTGAATATAGGGATGCACACATAATGCATTTTTTAATACATTGGATTTCACTACTTTGGCCATTATAAAATAAATATATTTTGTAAAAGTGCGATAAATCTCATGGGCCGGAAAGATATTCAAGGCGGGCAGCGGGATGGCCACCCCTGGGCTTGGTAATATAATAACTTTAAAAAATTTCTAAATTTACTAAAGTACTATCAGTTCAGTTTTTCGAGCTATCAATTCCTACGAAAACTTGTGAAGGAAACATTGAAAAAGAAACCCCGATTTTTGCGTTGTGTTTGTATATTGTTTTATTTATGAATAGCTAATCTCGAAAACGCTAGTAACATTATAATAATTTTAAAATGTATTTTCAGCATTTTAATATTTTCTTTAAAGGTGCCAGATGGCCGAGTGGCTAGAGCTCTGGCGCTCGGTACCACATGTTTTGGGTTTGAGTACCGGAGATGTCATTGATGTTTGTAGTGGTTCATAGTTCACTTTCAACCTTTGGTCCCGGTCTAATAGGATCGTAGAGCGTTGCAGGGGTATTGCTACTCAAGTCCGTAGTCTATCTTCAACGTGCCCCCTGGATATTGCTAAATGAGTAACAACGGCACAGACCTTGCTTATAGTATAAAGATTAACTGTCTTTATATTGCCAGCTGCATTAGAAAAACATATTGTTAAAATAATTGATCATCATTGTGAGCTGGTGCATTCAGCGTTGTCGGTAGTTTTTTTTTTTTTTTTTTTTGAAAATTTTAATGAAACATATCTTTAATATTTTTATTTATATAACAATATACAATATTCTACGTTTAAAAAGTGGTTTAGTTAAAATCAGATTTTATTAAATAAAAGCAAATAAATTTAACCACCTTGCCTTTAATAAAAACTATTCAACTTTTGATAATATTGTGCTTTTATTTTAGTGTATTCGTAAGTTAATTAAACAATATAATTAAATTATAATAAATCTAAAAATAACTGTGGTGAAATTTAATGAGTTACGCATCTCTAAGAGTTATAAAAATATAACTGATTGATTTAGTAATAATTAATTAGCTAATACTCCATCAAAAAATTTATGTAACTTACCTCATCAGTTAAACTATAAAGTCCTTGATATTTAAATAAACTCCTGTTTGTGAAAATTGCAACACCATGAAGGACTTACGCGAGTGAGCTGAAATTTTCAGGAAATGCAAATTAGCGCATGATATGTAATTGATTAGAATTTCAAATCCGTAACGCATGCGTAGACTGAGCAGCGCCCTCTGAACGGCGGATGGATCCAAATAAATAGACGGCTGTAGCGAGGCGTGTATGGTTATCGGTGGTTATCTGCTAGTGGTAAACGTTAGCTCAATCGTTACTTATGCCTCTTCGACGAAAGAGAGCGAGATTTGAACAACTTGCAGAGTTTGAACGGGGAAGAATCATCGGCCTTCGTGAAGCTGGATTATCTTATCGTGCAGTAGCCGCTCGTGTGCAGCGTAACAGCAGCACAGTGATGCGTCTTTGGAAGCAGTGGACGGACGAGTGTCGGACAACTCTGAAATCCGGGAGTGGACCCCGAAATGTGACGTCAGCTCGCGATGATAGACACCTGTCCGCATGGCGCTGACGGACCGTACAGCTTCCTCTAGACAATTGGCAGCACAGTGGTCAATAGCTACAGGTGTTTCATTGTGTGCTTCATCAATTCGTAGACGTCTGCTGCAGCGTGGACTGCGCGCAAGGACTCCTTTATACAGGATCCCTCTCACGCTAAACCATCGCCGCCTGCGGCTACAATGGGCCGCTCAGCATAGAGACTGGCGTGCTGATTGGCAGCATGTCGTGTTTTCTGACGAATCCCGCTTTAATTTGTGTTACCATGATGGCCGCATTCGTGTCAGACGCTACGCCGGTGAACGCCACCTTCCGGAGTGCATTATCGAACGCCACAGTGGACGAACACCCGGAGTTATGGTCTGGGGTGCCATAGCATATCATGAATCAATTGTGGGCAATCTGAACAGCAACCGGTACATCAGTGAAGTTCTACAGCCCCAAGCTGTTCCCTTCCTTCAAAGCTTGCCAGGCGCTGTATTTCAACAGGACAATGCCTGCCCTCATATCGCTAGGACTGTTCAATCCTACTTTGCAACGGGCAGGAACAGTATTTCTGTGCGTACTAAAACGTTGCCCGTATTAAATCAACGGTAACATATTTACGTGAAATTTTTGTATTCGAATTCACACATTGCCTAATGTCTTCATCAAGTTTAGATACTAATATACATCTCAATTCTTCTATGTGATTTTTGTAGAAAAAAATCAAAATTGTAAAAAGCAGAACGAAAAATCGGAACGAAAATCGAATCGAAAAATCGAAAGGAATAGAATTGCTTTTGCACGAACTACAAGAGTAAAATATCATTTACAACAACATAAAGTTGAATCTATTGTTGCAAACCTAAAGTGTTGCCAGGATTAAATCAATGGTAACATATTTACATATTTTTGTCTTCAAATTCACACATTGTCTAATGTATTCATCACGTTTAGATACTAATATATCTCATTTCTTCTATGTAGAAAAAAACAATTGCAATTAAGCAGAACAAAAAAAAAAAAATCGGAACAGAAATCGAATCTTAAACGAATCGAATTGCATCGAAAAATCGAAAATGAATCGAATTGCTTTTGGAATAACCACCAAGAGCAGAATATCATTTACAACAACATAAAGTTGAATGTATTGTTGCAAATCTTGTTGTGTTGCATATAAGAAATACTGGATATGTAACAATAGTTTCTGTATGACCTTGCACATTATTTTTACGGATTCTTTTATTCTGGTACGGCTTAGAAAAAAACATTTCTTCTAAGTGAGGTTTGTAGAAAAAAATTTTTGCAAATAATCAGAACGAAAAAAAAAATGAAACAAATCGAATCGAAAAGAATAAAATTGCATCGAAAAATCGGAAACGAATCGAACGTTTTTGTAGCAACTACAAGTTGAATCTATCGTTGCAAATCTAAAGCGTCGCCAGTATGAAATCAACGAAATCATATTTACGTAAAATTTTTTATCTTCAAATTCACACATTGAGATAGATTAGTTTAGGTCTATTTTTATAAATATATCGTAATTCTTCTATGAGATGTTTGTCAAAAAAAACATAATTGTAAATGAGCAGAACGAAAAAAAAAAATTCGGAACAGAAATTGAATCGAATTGCATAGAAAAATCGAATTGCTTTTGTAATCACTACAAGAGCAAAAATATCATTTACAGCAACAATCAATGAATCAATTGTTGCAAATCTTGTTTTGTTGTATATAGAAATACTGGATCTGTGATAATGTGTTTCTGTATGATCTTGCCTATTATTTTCAATTCCTTCTATTAGCTCACAATCTTCCTATATATATTTTGTTCAAATTTTCAATCGTTAATAAAATACTTTTCATTCATAAGTTCAAATACATTTTTTTAAACTTGTAGTGGATGATAATACAGTTTTTCAAATATTAATTCATTCATTAAATTTAATTTATTCATTTTAGGTTTTTTTTAGATTTAAGTTGCATGTATCTACCAATAGATGGCGCCAGATAAACTTAAAAAAATGAATGAAAATTATTTATAAAGGACTTTCTGCAATAGATTGAAAAAAGTAGGAATTGACTTTACAAATTTTTTTTTTTTTATATTACTTGTTAAGGATTGTTTTATTTATACACGCCTTAGGGAAAAAAAATTTTCCATGTGATGTTTGTAGAAAAAACATAATTGTAAATAAACAAATCGAAAAGAAATCGGAACAGAAATCGAAAAATCGGAAAAATAAACGAATCAAAATGAAGCGAAAAATCGGAAACGAATCAAATTGAAGCGAAAAATTCGTAACGAATCGAAGTGCTTTTGTAATAACTACAAGAACAAAATATCATTTACAACACCATAAAATTAAATATCTTGTTCCAAATCTTGTGTTGTACATAAGAAATACTGGATCTGTAACAATAGTTTCTGTATGACCTTGCCTATTATTTTGCATGGCTTATTTATTATTTTTATTCTTGCATGGCTTAGGAAATGGATACATTTCACAAGATTCTAAAAACACGTGTTTCAAATGTGCCGATAAAAGCAGCAGAAGGTGAAAAAAAATATTGGAAACTTGACATTCAAATGGGGAATTGCGTCAAGATCTTAAAAACAGCCGTTTCAGAAGAATGACTAGATCAACTGTCAAGTATGGATAATGGATAACTGAAGATTGAAAATGAATGATAAAAAATGCAACACTCGTCTAATATTTACAAATAATAATAGCGCTACAATTATCAGTCTGTCATATGATATTAATTATAAAAATGTATTAATAGATTACAGTAAACAATAATAAGGACGTCTAAGTTCTAAATAAGTTAGAAATATACTACTGTTGAAAAAGGTAAGACCACTTTTCAATTTAAAATTCCCTGGGCTTATGGAATTTCAATTTTCTTTTCTTTTATAGGTTGCTGGCACTGCCCTTAACATCTGTGCAAAATTTTACGTCAAAATATAATCATTAGTGTTTGAGTCACGCTTGGCTTTGTGAGACACTAAAACTGATTCCGGCGATTTTTGAAATGTCTGAATTAATTGAGCAAAGAACTTGCATTCAATTTTGCTTGCGGAAACGATAGAATATTGTAGGAGGCATTCGGTGAGCATTCCAATGCCGGAAAGAAATATTTACAAGGGGTATAAACAGTTCAAAGAAGGCAGAGAACGCGTTGAAGACGAAGAGCCCTCTGGTCGACCATCCACCTCAACCGACGAAGCTCACATCCAAAAAATTAAAGATTTGCTGATTTGATTCCTTTCAAACCGTCGATTTACAATTAGAGACCTTGCTGATAATGTTGGAATTTCAAAATTCTATTTTAAAATATGTTTTGGGCAAACGCGTCAAATATCGATTGGTACCGAAAACACTGAATGCGCCAGCTCACACTGCATTGATTCTTCGTGACTTTTTCACCAAAAATGAAACCCATGTCGTTCCAGAATCACCGTATTCACCACCGTGCAACTTCTGGCTATTCCCTAAACTCAAAAGATCACTCCGGGGACACCGTTTTGAGTCTATTGAAGAGATGCAACGTGAATCGTCGCTCGCTTTGAAGGCCATCCCTGCCGCTGACTTTTTAGCACGCATTGAGGATTGCAAAAAAAATTTAGGCATAAGTTCATTGTGTCCGGACGGGATTACTTTGAAAGGCGATTAAATAAATTCGGAAGAATAAATAAATAGTTTTTGAAAAAAAAAAGATAATTGGTCTTCCTTTTTGGGAACACTAGTATGATAAAAAAAAAAAATCGATAATATTCGATACTCCATTCGTCTAATATTTACAAATAATAACATAGCTATAATTATATGTCTGTCATAATATAATAACAATAAAATTTTATTAAACGACTACCGTAAACAATAATCAGGAATCTACGTTCTGAAGGAGTTAGAAATATAAACAAGATAATGATAACTTGCAAAAAAAAAAAAAAAGATAAAAAACAATTTCTATTATATATGTATTTAAAACTTTTAAATTATGTTAGTGTTCGCGCTCCTGTAATTAATGAGAAAATAATATTGATAAAAATTGTTTGAAGAAAATTCTGTTAATTATAATTAATTTATATTTTCGGATAAGACTTGTTTAATATATATTTAAACACTATTTGCATTTTTACTTCATTTAAAATTATTTTAAATTAATTCATAAATTTCTGCTATCAAAATGTATAAAAGAATTATCGGTCATTTTCCTCTCAGAATTCTCCTAATTTTGGTATTAATTTTGTAAACTTTCTTTTTCATTAAATTTTTTTTACGATATAATGGAAAAATGTATTTTTTTAGTTACAAATAAAATATTGTCAGTGTTATATATTAAACACAAGCTATATAATAAGAATACAATATATTGCAAAGACAATACACATAAATTTTGTGAATTTTTAAAAAAGCGAATGCATTATCATAATTTCTGGGAAATAAGAACTTTTTTCAAGATCATATTCTGTTCTTTGATGTACAATATATAAGATATACTAAAGTATCACATGTTTTGTTGCTTTATGTTTATTTATTTTTATTATTCGTCATTACAACTAAAATGAGTTACAAATGTAGATTTAATTCAATTTCAGCATTTCAAATAAAAATTAAAATGCAACAGCTTAAATATAAAAAGTTCTTCTTATAAAAGTTAAGTCATAAGTTATTCTATAAAAATGATTCAAAAACATTTGTCAGGAAATTTTATAATTAACATATTAACAATAATTTATCCTATAAACAGATTCAATTCATATGAGAGTGTGTGATTTTTTTTTTTGTATGATTTAATTTAGAAGGAAAATCATTCAAAATTTCAAAAGTATAAAAAAAATAAAACATTTCATTACTGAAAAAAATAATAAATATTATATCCATAAAATATTGTATTCAATAAAAATTTTGTAAAATTCAAGTTTAGCCTTAAGTCATTCTAAAAATGATTCGGTTAAAAAGTAAGTTTGTTTACATCCTTAAAAACACTTGTCATGAAATTTTATAATTAATATATTAAGAATAATTTATCATACAAAGAGATTCAACTCATAAAAGAGATTTTTTTTCTTAAATGATTTAGTTTAGAAAGAAAATCATTCAAAACTTCAAAATGTTAAAAACTAATAAATTTCATTAATAAAAAAACTAATAATTTTATTAGTTTTTCGAATAATTTAGCTTAAATAATAAGTTTAATTAATAATTTTAGTTTTATTAATTATTTCTAATTAATTAGTTTTTTAATAATTTTATTAGCTTTTAATTAATAGAATTTATTCATTCATTAAAGAAAAACTAATAATTCTATTAATGAATGAATAAATTCTATTAATGAAAAACTAATACAAATTAATAATTCTATTAATGAATGACTAAATTTTATTAATGAAAAACTAATATATTTCACTAATTAAAAACTAATAATTTCAAAAAAAAAATAACATAAATTTTATGTCTAGAAAATTTTGCATTCGATAAAAATTTTGTAAACATTTTCATCAAAATACCTTTGATGTTTTCAATATTTTACTGCTCTGTTTATTCCCAAATCATTAAATTATATAAATACACTAATGAAATGTATTAGCTTTTAATACTTTTGAAATTTTGAATGGTTTTATTTCTAAATTAAATCATTTAGGAATTTTTAAAGAAATGCTTTTAAATTTTAACTGTAGCATCATTTCAAGTCATTCAGGAAAAAGATACGAATTTCGAATACAAGAAAAATCTACTCACCTTGCCTTCTGCTTCTGTTCACGCTCCCATAAACAACAGAGCAGACCACGAACATTGTCGTAATAGCAGCCGCAGGTAATTCCATGGCTTCCTTTTGTTTGTTTATTTATTTTAATCTTTCTGCAAGTTCAGTAGTCAGACGATAAAAATGATCGTCTGCTGAGGGGGTATGACTCACCGTCATGCATACAAGTTCTCATGAGACGACAAGTAGAAAATATCACCTGCACCCAGAACATACACGATCCAGACGACTGATCATCATCGTATAAAACATTCGAAATTTAAAACACTCGAATCAAAAAAAAATATTCTTTTCTGCACGAATCGGATAGGTTAACGAGTGCAAGAAAAAAATATAAATATACATTTGGAATAAAAAAAATTTTGAGGGGAAAAAAATTAATAATAATAATAATTCCTGACAAATAAATAATAAATTGTAAAAAAAAAAAAAAAGAAGAATAATAAGACAGAGAGAAACGTCCCAGCAAAGTGGTCAAGCAAGCTGAATGATAGTGGAAATAGGAACTCGCTCGGAGGTGAAAAGTCGTCTGCTCCTTCTCGGAGAATAGATTCATAGCCGGTGGCAGCACCACATCTTCTGTCAGAAGGCAGCGCCAGCAGCGGCTTTTTTTTACTCGACTTTGAAAGGATTTCTTTTTTTTTTTTTTTTTCTTTCTTTTTTTTCCTTTTTACAAAGCTCTTAAATTTCTTCTTGTTTCGGATAACCTTCTTCGTAAAGGATGACTCAGTGTGTTAGACCGAGGAAGAACTTTTCGTTGCTTTTTGAATAGGTAAAATATCGCCGGTCGTCCCTCAAGTATTGTAATTTCGTTTCTTCTTTAATTATCACGTTATGCCGTTTTTGAATAATTGAAACATTGTATCATACACTTGATACTTTGTCTCGTTATCTTTCTTTATGGAAGTAGAATATCGAATGGAAAATAAATCTTCTGTTTAAGTGATTTTTTTTTTTATTGTGTTCACAAATTTTACTTTCTGAGCAGGATATTTATTTAGGTACAGGATGTCAATTCTATCTAAAATGAATAATGTAATGTAAATCTTAAAAGAATAATAATGTAATATAAATCGTAAAAGTCTTCTTTATTAAAGGAGAATATCGGATGGTATATAAATCTTGTTAAAGCGATTTTTTCTATATTTATTGTGTTCACAAATTTTTCTTTCTGAAGTATAGATGCAGGATGTCAACTCTATCTAAAAATATCGAATATACAGTGTGACTAAAAAATAAGCAATATATGTTAAACTTTCAAACAAAAATTATTATTATCAAAATAAGAAAATTTGTGTAATTGAATGCGTTTGTCCTTCACTCTGGTATATTCAGCATTTCCATATTAATATGGTATTTAAAAGACATTTTGTAACTTTCTTGCAGTATTTTGATTAGAGTTATAACTATAATGAGCAATACAAAAACAATTTATTATGTTTATAAATTTATATTTTTTATAAGCAATAGGTAAAAAAATGTAATGAAATACTATATTAATGATATGAAATATTACTGGTAATATAAAGATAAATATTAACGGTTAATTTTAGTAATAAAATATCTATTTTATTCTACATCTATAAAAAATATCAATACTTACAATAGTATAATATATATTCAATATCTATTTAAATATATATTTATTATACATATTTTTTATTACCAATAATAAAATATCACTGGTTGTCCCTCAAGTATTATAATTTCGCTTCTTTCTTAATTATCACGTTATGCCGTTCTTGAATAATTGGAAACATTGTATCATAACTTGATATTTAGTTTCGTTATCTTACTTTATGAAAGTAGAATATCGGATGGAATATAAATCTTCTGTTTAAGTGATTTAACCGTGTTACATTTAGCACACAAACCTTATGTAATAAGTTGGCCTACAGATTCTGACTCTGAGATGAAGTATATTTCGTGCATCCAGCGCGTACCTGAGTATCTTTATTTTCGATTTAGAAAGGGAATCCTTCCACAAATCTATAATTAAATGTTTTAAAATGTGTTAAATAATTGTCTGTATTTAATTGTGTGTATGTAGTGTTTGGGCACTTGTCAATAAAGTTGTGAATTCTCAAACCTGTGATCCAACCCCAACCCAGTTACAATCCAGCTGCATAACACTACAATTGGGTTTATATATATATATATTTGTTACCGACTCAAGTTCCATGTATGTCTTTTATTATATTTTTAAAAAGCAACGATTAGTTTTCCAATGTTTAAAAAATTTCTAACTATCAAACAACTATCAAATAAAAATCACAATTTTTTGCGCTTTGGATAAATAACATAAACATCATCATTATTATTATTAACATATAAAAAAATGATTGTATATATCGTCTTTTTTAAATATTAACTTTTATTTAAAAAAAAAAAATGTCATTGCTAAATGACACGTTTACTAATATGCCATCTTACATTTAAATCTCTTTTTATCCTTTTAATTATGTATATTAAAATCACAGCCTACTATTTATTTTGGATTATAATTTTTTGAAATGACCGCTACTTCGAAACCGCAATGACAACACAACTAGCATACGAAATGCAAGTCCATTCGAAATATTTCGTAAATAACAGACTAGAATACAGCTTCATTACAGTACTTAGTGGTTCTTCAACTTCTGCATAAATTTAGACAGGAATACTACTTATAAATAATGATAAAAGCACGAAAGAAAAGATCTTGTAATTCAGAATGGAATAAATATAAGCATAGAATAAAAATTGAGTAGCGTAAGAAAAACATGAAACGCATTGTTTCTTTTTCGAAATATTTTTAATGCAAAATTACTCATTTTACGCAAAATCTATTTTTTTTTTCTTTTGAGTTAAATAAATAAATATTTTTTATCATGTGTGAATATAATGTTGTCCTGGTTAGGGGTATGTGATGTTATGCGAAAATAAGGCCCAAGCAAATAAAAATCTATATTTCTAATTTTGGCTGAAAATGGTACTTTGAGCCCTTTCATGAATAACGTTAGTCTTCTGAATTTTCTGGAGAATTTGGGCTTTTTGTTTGAAGTGTTTTGTAGTATAGTTTGAATCATTTTTCATGTTTTGGGTTGGGATTTTAAACATTTGTATATCCAATGGCTATAAGTACTCGTAGAGCGTTGATCAAATTCTTCTTTTTTTGAAGTTTCATATTCATCACTTTTGCCATTTTCCGGTGCGTATTGAGCTGTATAGTTCTTCTTATTGTATTTGGAATACTTCTTTCTTCATTTATGCCTAGAATTTTCAAACATTGATATATTATTGGCTATTGAATGTGATAAAGTTTTGTGTAGAATTGGGAATACTTCAATATTTATGCCTAGAATTTTCAAATATTCTTTTTTAGGTATTGTGTGTGATTACGTTTTCTTGAAGAATTTGGAATATTTCATTCTTCATTTACGACTACATTTACCTTACTTTTGCATATTCTTTTTAGAGATTCTTGAACAAATTCATTCTTCATGAAATTCTTGATCTATTCAACATTGCTATATTCACGTGAACTATTTGAATTTGGCTATTCTTGTAGCAGTACAATCAATTGCTTCATATATCTCTTTCATTATTAAACATTGGCATATTCCTGGTTTATTCATCCGTTCTCGAATATTCACACATGATAAGTTGGAATTTGACGAGCAGATTTCAGTTGTTTTTTTAATTTAATTTACATGAATCGATGTTTTAAATAAAGCTTAGAACATCGCAACAGCTCATTTCATAGATTTCACACATCAAATATTCAGTGTTTATCAATGTGAATGAAATGTTAACAGTTTCATTTTTACATATAATGTAACTTTTTATTTTTATTAAACCTTTTTTCACGCGTGCAATATTCATGACACTGATTTAAAATGTTTTTATTTTAATTTTTACCTCAAATATTTTTTTAAATTTTATGATATTTTCGTTACATAACCATTTGTGCTTTATATTTTTAAATATTAGTAAAACAATTTTATGATGGTTCATATATACAGGGTGATTATAATTAAAGTCTCACGTTCAAAATGCTGTAAAGAACCACTCATCGCAATGAGTTCAAATTTGAACTGAAGATATTTGAAAAAAAGTGGAAACGGTATGGCATCAAAAATTGATTTTTTTATCCACTGAATTTTTCCCATCCAATGTGGTATGACCTTGCCGTGGTGGATGGGCTTTCCACTGACAGTGTCACATCTGGTGAATAACTTGAAAGTCATTTTTTTCCGTCAAAAACCGAAACAATCCAGCTCATTGACCACTACAGTTTGTATAATGTGCAACTCATGCCAAATACGTTGACATTTCGGTTTAAAATATCACTGGCAGCAGAATTCACTTTCTTTATGCTGCTTACAGCGCCATCTATTAATACACTTTGGAACTGTTTTTTGATGTCGCCCCATTTCTCCCTTCTTCAATTCAAATTTGAACGCATTGTGACGAGTGGTTCTTTTTTACTGCTTTTTTGAAAGTGGGACTTTTAATTATAATCACCATGTATGTAGAATAACTTATAAAAATAACAGGTGCCAAAATATTATAAAATGAGTTAAAAAAACAATTAAAAAGGAAATTGGAGATATCTCGAAGATATTTTGTAGATACATTTGTCTAGATCTTTCAATCTTATTTGTCCTTAATAATATAATTGTTTCTATAAGATCTTCTTCATTTGTTGACCCCAGATAGCTTTTTATAAGCTGTAGTGCTTACAGAAGTTTCTCAATACATACTTGGTATGCTGCTAAAAGAGTCACTGTCTTTGCTACTGGATTGTGTCACTGATGGAGAATTAAACCTATTCCGTAACATTAAATTTCTAGAATACTGGAAAAATAAAAATAATTTTTTATAAGAGCCGGTAGTCGGATTTTTAAATCTGACTCCGACTCTTTTAAAAATAAAAGTAAGTTTCTAAGTTTAAAAATAAGTCTAAGACCTTAGTTTCCAGACTTCTTGCTCCCAACTTCCACTCCCCATCTATAGGAGTTTTGGTGAATTTTGTGTGGCCTACAGATTATACCTCTTACAGAAAGCAAAGATTTGTTTGCCAACTTATTCATATACCTAAAAATTAAAAAACTATGGCACTTATAAATCCGATTTTTTAATTTTTTTTTTTTTTATTAATTTTTTGTCTCTGAACATATATTTTTATCTGGTATAAAAAAATATCATGGGATCAAAAAAAGAAAATCTAGTAAATCTCTAAGGTAAATTATGTCTTTCAGGTAAGTTATGTAAATGGTTAGAAGTGGCAATAAAACTATTCGAAGAAGATATTTTTTTTTTTTTCTAATGCAGTTGGCAAACACTTAGACAGCTTGGTCTTGGATGCCTTAAGGCAAGCGCTGCACAGACGTACTCCCTTTGCATTAACCAGGGGCGCGTGTAACTGGAAGATAAGCCACGGACGCGGGTAACAATGCCCCCGCAACGCTTATTGGACCGGGACCTACAGTTTAACGTGGATTCCGAACCACTACAAACATCCATGGCACCGCCGAAGAACCCGAAACCTGTGGTACCGAGCGCCAGAGCGCTGGACACTCGGCCATTCAGGCCCCTATTGAATATAATAACACGGAAACATAGATGCGCCAATCCAAAGACAAGAGGAAAAAATTCAAAGAAGAGACAAAAAAAACATTTATGCCTGACAGTTGCAAATTTCATGGCAAGGTGATTAGTATTGCATGTATTCGAATTTTATGGTAATTGTAGTACCTTCATATTTTACTTTTTATTGTATGTATCTTCTTCGAAGTTGCTTCAATTAGTGATCGAATTACTATTGAAGAATTTAGTTTTTAATGTTATGATGTTAGTTATTTAATGTGAAGATGGAAATGTAAATTTTAGGAATATTTTGTTACTCATCTGAAATGTCACACAAGGTTTTCGGATAGACGAATATGAATTTATGTCATTATTTATGAAATTATGAAATTTGTTTCGGATAGACGAATTTTATTTATATGAATTTTATATAAAAGGTTGTATGAACTAAAGAAAATGTATCGTTTTAAAACATTTTTAAAACAATAATTAAATGATTAAATTTTTGCTTTATTTAATATATAAATAAAAAGATATAAACAATTTCTGAATTAAACAATACATTCATCCTCTTTTCTTTTATTTGTTAATTACTGATTTACTATTTGGTTTATTTATTAACTGATTGTTTGCTAATTGCAGATGTTGTTTAACATTTTTGAAACGATTTTTGATTTTCACCATGAAATAAATTTTAATGAGTAAAAATAAATAATAAATTCAGAAATAGAGTTAGTTACAGTCTACATAATTAAAATTATTATTTGCTTCAATATGTCTGTTAAAAATAATACCATAACCGGGTAATTGTAACTGGTTGTGAGTGGGTGAAGATACTGAGGCACTGGTTGGAGAACTCCGTCTTTATTTACGCACACGCAAACATCACACATACAATTAGAAACATACAATATTTAACACTTTTAAAGTCATATAATTATACATTTGTTGAAAAATTCCACTTTTGAGACGAAAATTCGACACTCAGCTACGCGCAGGATGCTTGCAATATACTTCGCTTAATATACTCCGGAATGAGAGACTGTCGTCCAACTAAACGGTTACTTCCTTTCGGGTGAGAGTCTCAAGGCCAACTGACCATTTCTACTGAACGCCACACACAGGAAGCGCTCTTACCAATGTGTAGGAGAAATCCCGGTTACAATAGTAATTATCTGCCGGTGAATCATAATTTTAAAATTAAGGGAGTGACAAATGAAAAAATGAGTTAAAAAAAACTGTATAGCGAATGTAATAATGCACAAATAAGCGAAGTAGTGAGAAAATATTTCCATGATTCCAATGATTGTAGCTGTTTCTTCTGAACTCCACAGGGGGCGCTCTTGCCAATGCGCAGGAGAAAGAATAGCTTCATCAAATCAATAGCTATATTTTTACCCTTTACGAAGAGTAATACTTTTAATAAATTATTTAAAAAAAAAATATGAAAAGATTTAAAAAATTTCTATGTATAAATTAAGTATCATAATTAATCAAAAGTAAATGAAATTCAAAAATTACATTTAACTAGGAAAAATGGGTAAAGCATACATACTTAATAACAAGGTAACATACTAGGCATATACACTTAACACATCTTATTAAATCTAAATTAAATCATGTTTTAGAAGAAAAAACCTCCACCAAAGAACAATTACAAAAAATCTTTGTACATCTCCATAAAAACTGAAATCAAATAAATAATAATAAGCAATATTATAAAATCTCATTTGAACCGAGTCAAAACAAAAACATGTCATTGATCTGCTAACGTCAAAATATATTTCTTAGCCTTAGACTATGTAGAAATTGTTGTAAAACTATTTAGCAGATGAAAAATTGAAGTACTCGTATATGGTTACTGCTGATGATGCTTAGGTATTTATTTGATTGCAAAAGAAAAAGATCGATTAACTACCGAAAAAAAAAGAGGAGAAAGGGATCTAGAACAGGGGTGGCCAACCCAAATGATCGTGCGGGCACTTTCGAAATGCATCCTAACTCCGCTGGCCAAAAAAATGATATCACCATTTTACATTTAGAACCCACTATAGACATCTGAGTGAAAAATTGAAACAGAATGAGTTGTTATTATTGAGTTTACTATTATCGTCATTATTATATTACATGTAAACATAGATAATACAATAATACTACTACTAAATGCACCTCGTAAAAGAATGCATTACACTAAAAATGAAAGATAAAAATTTGCACTCAAGAGCCAAAACATTATGACTACCTGACAATAACGAGTTGGCCCACCTTCCCAGGACATCATGGATGCCAAAGTGTAGATGGCCGGAGACTTGTCCAGATGTTTAGAACGGTCCGGGAGTCTTTGAACTCTGAGCTGCCAGGACATCCCAAATGTGTTCTAATTGAGATCCGGGGATCATGACATTAACTGGAACATCATGTTCCAACCACTCCAACACAATTTTAGCCTTGTGATAAGGGGCGTTGTCCTGTTGGAACATTTCCATTTCCAGCTGGAAAACAGAGGTCATGTAAGGGTGCAACTGGTCCGCAATGATGTTCAGATACTCTGTAGCATTCATGGTCTGCTCTACCACAACCACGGGTCCCAGAGACGCCCAAGAGAACGTCCCCCAAAGCATAATACCGCCACCACCGGCCTGTGTATGACCTACTGTACATTGAAGGAGCAACTGTTCGCCTGGAAGGCGGCGTATCCTGACACGGCCATCGGCGTGATGAATGACAAACCGTGATTCATCTGACCAGGCAACTCTCTGCCACTGATCCATGGACCAGTCACGATGTTCCCGGGCCCAGCGCAGGCGCAATTGGCAATGACGCTTGGTCAGCAAAGGCACACGAGTGGGACGTTTTCTGCGTAGCCCCATATCCAACAGTGTCCACTGAACAGTATGCTCCGGGATACTATTCTACTTGGCCCTGCATTGTATTGGGCTGTCAGCTGAGCCACTGTCTCGCTCCGGTTTTGCTTCACCATGAGAGACAGTCTCCGACGACCTTTTTCTTTGATAGCGTGTGGACGTCCAACACCATGTCGTCTACTGCTGGTTTCACCGTCATTCATCCACTTTGCATAAATACTAACAAATGTAGATCGCGAACAACCCACGAGTCGGGCAGTTTCAGAAATACTTGTTCTGAGCCTTCGAGCCATTACAATCTGCCCTCTATCACAATCGTTTAGATCCGCAGCCTTTTCCATCACACATAGAAGTAAGTGAAAGAATGATTCTTCAGACTCTCCAGCAGCAGTCAAATACCACTTCCACCTGATCACGTGTCTTCCACGTCATCCAGGCGAGTTCATTGCAAAATGTAGGGCTGGTCATAATGTTTTGGCTCTTGAGTGTATATAAATATAAACGAAATAAAAAAAAAAAAGTAATCATTAAAAAATAATTATTGAGTAGTGCGATATTTGTTTCTCCACTCTTTCACTTGGCTTTTGCAAATTGATCTCAATTCTGGTATTTGCACATCGGGTGTTGCTGGTTAGCGTCCGTTCTGTTTGAGCGTGTTTTGTGTTGGGTCAATTTCATTTTAGAAAAAAAAAAACGATTCACAGGTGTAAGTTGAACCAAAAAGAAAAACTGAGAGTCTGGTTTACTTTGCAATCAACTGTGCATATCCATAGATGGTCACTGCGTCACTCAGGTCAATTAATGTGAAACATAGAACCTGTTATATTAGATGTTCCAAGATGCGCGCGCCTCATAAGTTCACAGAATATAATTTAATTATTCTGCGAAAACTCATAACTGTAAATTCATAAATAAAACAGGCACTATCTGCCCTATATTCGCAAGAATATTATTTTAAAATCAAAGTTAATTTTTTTCATCATTTCGACAATTAATTTTTGAATATATGGAAGCACACAGGATATATTTTTTTAATGCATTTAGTTTTCCCTACATTTGGCCATTACAAAATAAATATATTTTGTAAAAAGTGTGATAAATCTCTAGGACCGGAAAAATGCTCAAGGCGGACCGCATGTTGGCCATCCCTGATCTAGAATGTTTGTACGAAAAAGGAAAGTTTTGTAAAAGATTTTTGTGATTAATAATTTGAATTCACTATTATAATGGAAAAATTAAAATAATTGAAATTAAAAACATTAAAAGTCAAAATTAATTCAAATTACTATCAGAAATATGTTCTAACACCTATTTTCAAAGAAGACATTTCTTCCTTTATTTTAACAACCTTAGTTTCATCAGGACAGAGCTACCAATAATACCTCTGGTCCTTCTGCTCTATATCTGTAAAAACTGAAACTGGAGCATTTAAATGCATCCCACCAAGTCCCCTGACCTGTCTTCTCTGGAATTTTAAAACTATCTCTGTAAAAGCGGCATTCCAAAACATTGGACTGTCTCTGGGAGATTGTGGAAGAGGAATGAAACAAAATCAACCTTTGATATTTTAAGAAAAGTTTTTATTTATCTTGGAATTCAAGATGCAGTAGACTTGTTTAACAAAGGGGCTATCAGACTGAACATGTGAGAAAATAAAATTATCTTTGTTTTTTTAATATACAGGGTGATTATAATTAAAGTCCCACTTTCAAAATTCTGATTAATGCTTTCAAATGCTTTCAAAATTATCTTTTAATAAAGAAATATTTTAAAATAATATTAATAATGTATAAAAGATTTCGCAGTTTTGTTCCCTCGTGCTTTAACGAGGTTATATTAGTATAGATTTATTCAGCTGATTATTATTTTTTTTTTCTATTTAATCCTGTTTTATAGTACATTGAAAGTATTAAATATATTTATTAAATTTACTATTAAACAACTACTTCATAAATTTGTTTACTTTGAAGATTATGTATTTAAGAAAACTATATATAAAATATATTTTTTTTTCTTTCTTTCTAATGCAGCTTACAAACACTTTTTAGACAGCTTGGTCTTAGATGCCTTAAGGCAAGCGCTGCACAGACGTGCACACACCTTTGCATTACGCAGGGGGCGCGTGTAACTTGAAGACAAGCCACGGACGCGGAGTAACAATGCCCTCGCAACTCTCTACGATCCTATTAGACCGGGACCTACAGTTTAAAGTGGATTCCGAACCAAAAAATGACTTCCAAGTCATTCAACAGTTGTGACACTGTGAGTGGAAAGACCATCCACCAAAGTCATCGGCAAAGTCATACCAAATTGGATGGGAAAAATAGATGGAACATTTTTTTGATACGATACTGCTTCTTCAAGTGTCTTCGGTTCAAATTTGAATTCATTGTATTGAGTGGTACAAAATTTTGAAATTGGGACTTTAATTATAATTACCTTGAATATATGATTGAATTATTTAACGGTCACCTATATAATATTATAATAAAATTGGCTGCATTTTTCCATCTGAGTTGCTAAAATCAGTCTATAAATTATGATCACATGATATACATGCACCAACCTCCGAAAGTTGCTGAAGCGTACCAGGATTGAATTCTTTGATGGAGAATAAAACTTGGTATTTTTGATTTTGTTTTGCTCTTGTTCTGTTTCCTAATTATCATTTCCTCTGACAATACAAAGAAAACATAATTCTCACATATGTCTAAATTGAACAAAATTACTTTTATGCAGCTTAAAACTTACTAAGATATAATCACTTCCTACAAAAGATATAATCTTCTTGTACAGGATTTTCAATGGGATTTAGTTTCTGAAAAAAATTTCCAATAACTTTGCCACCTCTTTTAATATATTTTGTGAAAATTTTAATCTTTCTCAAATATTGAAACAAAAATTAAACTTTCTTAAAAATCATTTCCTTTCTTCAATCCTTTCTTTGGGAGCATGATAGCCGAGTGACTAGCGCTTTCAGGTTCGAGTCCCGGCGGTGCCATGTATGTTTGTAGCGGTTAGGAATTCCCTTTAATCCATAGTTACCGGACTAATATGGCTGTAGCGCGTTGAGCGTAGGACTGACAACCATACCCCGTAAAAAGAAAAACATCTCTCGTCTCGTAATCGAAGTCTACCAGTAGGCAAGTGTCCCTGACTCACCATGGGGCTGTTGCGCCACTGATGATGATGATGATGAATCCATTCTTTTTGTGCTTGTGCATTTTACATTAGCTTTTTAGCAACTTTTTTTTACCAAAGTTTTTAAATTTTAAAAAAACATTATTTATCCCCAACAACATTTCAAAGCGCTTCTCGGATTCATGCGACCTGATGGACAATTGGCCTTTGGTACCCGAAGGCTTCAGAATTCGAATCCTGGCGGTGGCTTGGACGTTTGTGAGGGGTTCGGAGTCCACGTTAAGCTGTAAGTCCAGGACTAATTAGGCTGAAGTTTGCGCACGATGACCGTAGATCGACAAGCCAAACCAAATCTCCGATTCCATGTTTACAATAAATGCTCAAAATGGCGATAACCTACTGCAATACATGCTTGGTAGCGTCGAAGGAGTGATTTGCGTACTTTTCAAATATGTCAGGTATTTCGCGTGGTTTGATTTGTCACTTCTACACTCCTTTTTTGCACAATTTTAGGCTAATTTTGGAGGCTAGTTAGACTGATTCCGAGAGCGCTTCCTACCGCCAGGATTCGAACCTGAAGCCTGTGGTACCAAAGGCCAGAACGCTAGCCAATTGGCCATCAGGCCGCGGCATTTCGCGCAGACGCAATGGATAGTTGAGCAATTGATTTTCAATTGAATCAATTGAGTTTCGTCGATAAAAACGCAGTTAGAGTAAAATAGAGTGCGTATTGGGGTTGTCAGTCTGAAGGCTTGTAACTAGTCACATGACGAGTATCAATCGGCACATTGTGTCTGGCTGTTGCAAGAAATTTATTTGGTTTGTCGATCTACAATTATCTTGTACACAAGAGGGCTAAACAGATTCGATCCTAAAACCTGTGGTAATTAGTGCCAGAACGTTAGCCACTCGGCCATTGCATTCCTATACAAAAATATATGTTTTAATAATCTGTATAAAATCTCAAAATTTGTCCTATGATCATTGAATCACCACATCATATAAATATATATATATATATAAACAAGTAATATAAAAAAAAATTTAAAGTCAATTCCTGTTTTTTTTCACTATATTGCAGAAAATCCTTTATAAATAATATTCATTCATTTTTTAAGTTTATCTGGAGCCATCTATTATTACATACATTCAACTTAAATCTAAAAAGAAACTAAAATTAGTTTATTTAAATTTAATTGATGAATTAATATTTGAAAAAAACTGTATTAACATCCAGTGTCCTCCACTACACGTTAAAAAAATGTGTTTGAACTTGAGTGGATGAATAAAAAGTATTTTATTAACGACTGAAAATTTGAACAAGATATATATAGGGAGAGTGTGAGCTAATAGAATTAATTGAAAAAAAAAAGTATGATTATTGTGTATTATGTAGCGTATATTCCCATGTATAAGCTGATAATGTTTAAACTTTTTAAAGCTGAAATATGAGGAACAGCTTATTATCCGTATATATATATATATGTATACTTATGGATGGAGAGAAAGGGAGGGAGCAGCTTCTGTTGTGATGGAGCACCCGTAGGTAGAAGCTAATCTCACAATAAACCTTGGCTCTTTTTTATTAGCCAGGTGTAAGCTATACAACTCCAAATATTGATAAATAAAACATCTCTTCATTTATTTCTCAAGTTTATAAAAAATGAGGTATTTGTTTTGAATCAAAATGATTTTTGTTTAATTTCGAAATTCTTTATGCCATCCAAATAAAAAATCTGATATTAGGGAAATGTGTGGTCAGTTAACAGAAAACTACCAAAACATACACGAGAGATCATAACAAAATACCGTAAATAATCAATGCAACAGGATTTTTTTTTTAAACTTTCTTTTCAGCTTATATACTGACTTAAAATTTTAGTAAATTTTTGGTTTGATTCGTCTCTCTACTGTCATTTCGTGCATTATCGTGCGGCTAATTAGACCGGGACCTACAGTTTAACGTGGATTCCGAGCCACTAACAGACGCCCATGCCCCCGCCAGGATTCAAACCTGAAGCTTGTTGTACCTAATGCCAGGACGCTAGCCACTTGGCCATCAGGCTGCAGTAAATTTTTTGAAGTGAAAATAATTGGCTTATATTTAGAAATATGAGCATAAAATTATATAAAATAAATATTAACTATAATTGCATCTAATTAATTGGGCCTCATGACCGAGTGGCAAGCGCTCTGGCACTCTTTGCCACAGGTTTCGGGTTCGAGTCACGGCGATGCCATGGATGTTTGTAGTGGTTCGAATCCCCTTTAAACCGTAGGTCCCAGTTTAATAGAATCGTAGAGCGTTGCAGGGGTAGTGTCTCTCGCGTCCATAGCGTATCTTCAAACGCACGTGCCCCCTGGGTAGTGCTAAATGAGTAACAGTGGTGCAGCCCTTTGCTTATGGCATAAAGATTGACTGTCTGTGTATTATCATTTGAATTAGAACGACAACAACTAAGCAATTTGAAGATTATCTCGCAGAAAATTGGCAAGCCATCAAAAACGGTTTTAGGGATGAAAAGTAATTTCTGGGTCACATTAAAAATAACTTTCTTCTTTTAAAATAGCTTCGTACAGCGTATGTCTAATAAGCATCCCTAAACAATAATCGATTCTTCTGTTTCTGTCTTTATAACAGGATATTAACCGCTCTAGTGCTGAGGTGGTGGAACATTAAATACCCATAAACAAGTAATGTAAAAAAAAAAATTTTTTAAAGTCAATTCCTACTTTTTTTTTTTTTCACTCTAATGCAGAAAGTTCGTTATAAATAATTTTCCTTCATTTTTTAAGTTTATCTGGCACCATCTATTAGTAGATATATGCAATCTAAATCTAAAAAACTAAAATTAATTAATTACATTGAATGAATGAATTAATATTCGAAAAACTGTATTCACATCGTGTCATCCACTACAAGTTCAAAAAAATGTATTTGAACTCGAGTGGATGCATAAAAAGTATTTTATGAACGATTGAAAATTTGAACATATATATAGGAGAGTGTGAGCTAATAGAAGGAATTGAAAAATTAGCAACCAAATGTTAAATTGACAATATCTTGTTGGTGCGTTTATTTAAATTTCACGGTTTGTAACTGTTACATTTAATGTAACCGCAAAATTAACTGGTTGAATTTACAATTGACCTCCAAGGGCCCAATAGCATTCGCCACGGGTACTTTATTATGAACTGCATTTTATGATGAGCTGAGAGAAGAAAAGCATTTGGCATCACAGGAAAAAAAATTATGTATAAGCAGCAAAATTAAACACAAGTCTTAAATAAAATACTCATTACTGAAAGGACAGAGCAATGTTTCAGTGCACACAGTATTATTTCATGAGCTAGATTTTTCTACCAGGGGCTTGAATGGTCGTGTGGTGAGCGCTCTGGCGCCCGGTATCACAGGTTTAAAGTGGATTTCGAACCACTACAAACATCCATAATAAATATCCGCAAATAACAATTGTCTCAATAACAATTGTTATCTCAAATAACATAATTTAACTTGAGATCATATATCACTACAACGACCGAAATGTGTGGCCTGATGGCCGAGTGACTAGCGCTCTGCCGCTCGGTACCGCAGGTTTCAGCGGAGTCCCGGAGGTGCCATGGATGTTTTTAGTGGTTCAGAATCCAATTTAAACCGTAAGTCCCGGTCTAACAGGATCGTAGAAAGTTGCGGGGTTATTGTTACGCCGTGTCCGTAGCTTATCTTCAAGCTACACAAACCTCCTGGGTAGTGCTAAGAGAGTTCTGCGACAAGTCGACCAGAAGTGTTATTCAATTCCTTCTATTAGCTCACACTCTCCCTATATATATCTTGTTAAAATTTTCAGTTGTTCATAAAATACTTTTTTTTATTCATCCACTCAAGTTCAAATACATTTTTTTGAACTTGTAGTGGATGACACTGGATGTTAATACAGTCTTTTCAAATATTAATTCAATCATTAAATTTAATTCATTAATTTTTTTTACATTTAAGTTGCATATATCTACCAATAGATGGCTCCAGATAAACTTAAAAAAATGAATGAAAATTATTTATAAAAGACTTTCTGCAATAGAGTGAGAAAAAAAGTAGGAATTGACTTTAAAAATTTTTTTTTTATATATTACTTGTTTCTGAAGTAACTGAATAGACCGGAGTTTTTCACCTATTTTCAAAGTAAACCCTTTGTGGTTTCGTGCATCACACCGTATGATAATTAAGGTCTGCTGCAGACCAGTGCTTTAGATTCGTCATAAACTCGAGAATTCTGAAAATCTCCCTCCTTGGTGTGAACTGTGAACTTGTGAATCAAATTATCTTTAATTTTCCTTCATATAGAGTTTTGTATATATATATATAATGCTTGTAAATAAAAATTAAAGTGTTCTCATGAACTTGAAAGTGGCCTTCTACTTGAAGTCGTTATAATCTGGTATAGCCAGATTATAACGTGCAATTTCAACAGTATCTACCCCTCCATAAACGATTACCGGGAATGATGGCCGAGTGGCTAACGCACTACCGCATCCACTTTAAACTGTAGGTGCCGGTCTGTTCAGCCCTCGTATGCACAATATGACTTAAGAGTGACAAAACCAAACCATTGACGATTACTGCAATTCCAGTAATATCTGCCGATCCGTCAACAATTTATCGTGTTCACTCCTGGCGTAGACTGGGAACTTTTGAGTCCGTTCACTTGTTGGGTTCGAATTAAGTCCCACTCCACCTGTTGAAACTTACAGGCCCGCCCTCAATTGAAAAGGGAACCTGATGACCGAGTGTCTGGCGCTCTGTATCACAGGTTACGGGTTCGAGTTCCAGCGGTGACGTGGATGTTTGTAGTAGTTCGGAATCCACTTTAAATTGTAGGTCCGGGTCTATTTAGCCTCATGTGCACAAGACGACCGTAGAACGATAAAAACAAACCTTTAGTTTAAAAGGGTTTTTTTTTTTCTAATGTAGCTAGTAAACACTTAGACACTTGTTTTTGATGCCTTGATGCAAGCGCTGCACCGACGTTACTCACTTAGCACTACCCAGGAGGTGCGTGTTGCTTGAAGATAAGCTACGGACGCGGAGTAACACTAACCCTACAACGCTCTACGATCCTGTTACACTGGGACCTACTGTTTAAAAAGGATTCCTAACCACTACAAACATCCATGGCACCAGCGGATTGGAACCCGAGTGGTACCAAACCGGTACCGAGCACCAGAGCTCTAGCCACTCGGACATTCAGGCCCTAGTTGAAAGGTAATGTTCTTGAAATTTCATGGGCAAAAAGAAGGTTTTTATCTGATTCTGGGAACATAAACAAATAATTCGAGCAGAACGCAATTAATTCGACTCGACTCTCTCAGTGTCCGGATCCAACCCAGAGACTGCGTAATGAAATTCGAGCTTGTCACCCGACACCGCCGCTATCTTGTTTTGTCGAGTGTAATCGTATCGCAGACCATGCGATTGTCAGCTCCAATTAAACCATTATGCGAATACGGGGTGATTCGGACGGAGGAAACGCGGCCCACATTTCTGACATGTTTGTTACAAAAGCACGGCCTTCGGAAATGATCAAGTGGCCGCAGTCACTGCCTGTTTCAAAAAATAATCCAGGTCCACGATCGTGTTTTTGTTTTTCCCTGGGATGTCACGCGAGATTAGAGCCAAGTTCACATTTAATTAGTGCTCTCGGAAAACATAACAAACCGGCAAGAAAAACATGTCAACAATTTTTCAACACCTGCCTCGTCCACTCTTTCCTCTCTGAGAAGGAGTTTCGACATTGGTTTTCCACCCTTTGATTCTCGCTGGATGGATTCTGACAGTTGGATTTTGTGTGCAGTGAAAATATCCAAGTGTTTATGTAAATAGGACTCATAAGCGAAATTCAGTTTGTCTTTAATTTTTTCAGTTCCTTCTATTAGCTCACATTCTCCCTATTATATATCTTGTTCACTTTTTCAATCGTTCATAAAATACTTTTTATTCATCCACTCAAATTCAAATACATTTTTTTTTAACTTGTAGTGGATGATCACTTGATGTTGATACAGTTTTTTCACATATTAATTCAGTAATTAAATTTAATTAATTAATTTATTTTTTTTTAGATTTAAGTTGCATGTATCTACCAATAGATGGCGCCAGATAAACTTTAAAAAAAAATGAATGAAAATTATTTATAAAGGACTTTCTGCAATAGAGTGAAAAAAAAAAAAAATAGGAATTGACTTAAAAACAAATTTTTTTATTACTTGTTATCTAATTATGTTTCGTAACAAATATTTTAATGTCCTACTGTGCTTTTAAAACTTGTTTTCAAGCGTCATATCATCATTTCAAATCAATACATTTGAATAATAAAGACATTTTAGTATTGTGAATTATCAGTAAATTTGTATCATTAACCGCCATCCATTTCAGAGTATTTTTGGGGCACTAAGAAAATATTTATTTCAATACATCTATTTTGAGAAGAGGTCAAAAGAATTTGGACGATTAGTATGGAGACACAGACATAGACATAGATTTCGTTGGATAAAAAAAAATTTTTTTGGGGGCTGTAAGCAAAATGTTTATTTCAATACATTTATTTTGAGAAGAGGCCAAAAAGAATTTGAACGATTAGTATGGAGACATAGACGTAGACATAGGTTTCTTTGGACAAAAAAAATTTTTTTTTTTTCGACTGTAAACAAAATGTTGATTTCATTACATTTATTTTGAGTAGAAGCCAAAAGAATTTGAACGATTAGTATGGAGACATAGACATAGACATAGATTTCTTTGGACAAAAAAAAATTTTTTTGGGCTGTAAGCAAAATGTTTATTTCAATACATTGATTTTGAGAAGAGGCCAAAAGACTTTGAATGATTAGTATGAAGACATAGACATAGACAGTTTTTTTTTTTTTGGACTATAAGTAAAATGTTTATTTCATTACATTTATTTTGAGTAGAAGCTAAAAGAATTTGAATGATTAATATAGAGACATAGACATAGACATTGATTTTTTTGGACAAAAAAATTTTTTTTTTTAGACTGTAAACAAAATGTTGATTTTATTACATTTATTTTGAGTAGAAGCCAAAAGAATTTGAACGATTAGTATGGAGACATAGACATACATTTTTTTTTTGGACAAGAAAAAATTTCACCAGGATGTTTCATGTTCATTTTTGGTGTTCATACTTCAACATGTCCATCCAAATTTTGAATTTACGTTGCTAATTTAAATTGAGGATTCCTGTACAACCTATTCTTGATCAGAGCAAGAATAACAATTTTAAAATTAAACATTTGCAAAAATTAATAAACAGAAATAATATTTTTCAATTAAACCTATTTATAATCATATAATTTATAAATTAACATTTTGAAAAAAAAAAAATCGATTGTATCTCTTACTTATGTATAACATTTACGTAGAACATAAATTATTTGTGACAAACTCTATAAAAAAAGAAATTTGAGCGATTCAGATTAAATAAATATTTTGTTCTGCAATATTACGTCATCAAAAATGACATAGAACCAAATTATAGAACCATTATATTCTGGTTTATAATAAATACCATTATTATAAACCAGAATATCGCCATTAGATTCTGTCAAAATATCAATCGAAATGAAACAATAATATTATATATTATTTTTTTGTTAATCAAGTAAATTTTATCGCATAAACTTTTAAAAAGAATAAAATTTCGAAGGTAATTCTTTCGAAAATCGGGGCACTTTATATTGCTTGTGACACAATTTAAAACATGTTTTCTGATAACTAAATCCCAATTAAAGTTTTCTGCATTGCTAGTGAAGAAAAAACAAACTTGAACTGAGTTGAAAAAAAAATTTTCCCATTATATTTGGTTTCTCACGAATCATTTTTAATCATAACATAAAAAAGGTAGAAATGAGTATGTTATTCTTATTTCATTTTACGGTGGTTTGAAATTATATATTGAAAAATTGTAAACTTTTTTTTTACCATCCGAGTTCGTCATTTAAAAATGTTTCAACATCTGAATTCCTTAAACCTTGTTTCTCATTCTTAAAAAATTGCTCGGCTACAGAATCTAAAACATTTTTAGTTTTGGAAGAGTTTTAAGGGGAAAAAAATATTAAAACAAATTTAAAGGTTTGAGATTTTTAATAACTTTTCTCAAATAATTTACAGGGCGATTATAATTAAAGTTCCACTTTCAAAATGCTATAAAAAAAGAACCACTCTTCACGATGAGTTCAAATTTGAACTGAAGATACTTGAAGAAGAGGGAAACGGTACGGCATCAAAAAAACTTCCACCGATGTTTCCCATCCAATTTAGTATGACCTTGTCGTGGTGGATGGGTTTTCCGCTAATAGTGTCACAACTGTTGAATGACTAGGAAGTCATTTTTTCCGTCAAAAGCCGAAACAATCAAGCACATTGAACACTACAGTTGGTGTCAAATGCGTTGCCATTATATGCCAAATACGTTGTCATTTCGATTCAAAATGTCATTGGCAACCGAATTCACTTTCATGGATGAAAGCTGTATAATAGTAAAAGGGGAACCATAACTCCTGTTAATCCATTTTCTTCCATTTTTTAAGCAACTACCGGCATTGAGGAGTCACATATGATTATACTGCTGTGTGATTATGTTTTATATTATATTAACTTATGCCCATACAGTCCGAGCAGGAGTCCCTTGGAGGCACCACATATTATCCTATGACCATGGAGAATATCTTTTATGTTATATTAATCTATGTCTATAATCATAACTTTTGTCCATAACCATAACCTACGTTCTTATGTTAACCTATGCCTAAAACCTAATCCAGGAAATCAGCAAAAATTTTGTTTCTTGAGGGGAAGCGCTAAACCAGGGGTGGCCAACCCACGGCCCGCCTTGAATATTTTTCGGTCAGTGAGATTTATCTCACTTTTAGAAAATATATTTATCTTATAATGGCCAAAGTAGTGAAAACCAAGGTATTGAAAAAATACATTATGTGGGCATCCATATTAATTAACTATTAATTATCCATAAAAATTAACTGTCAAAATGTTGAGAAAAAATTAGCTTTGATTTTAAAATAATAGTCTTGCGAATATAGGA
The DNA here is from genome assembly GCA_021605095.1 of Caerostris extrusa. Taxonomy (NCBI): domain Eukaryota; kingdom Metazoa; phylum Arthropoda; class Arachnida; order Araneae; family Araneidae; genus Caerostris; species Caerostris extrusa. The sequence goes on along the minus strand of BPLR01016176.1, from coordinate 40,127 downwards.
CAGATAATGCCTGCTTTATTTATGCGTTTACAGTTATGAGCTCGCAGAATAATTAAATTATATTCTGCGGTCTCATGATGCGCGCGCATCTCCGGAATATAATCTAATATAACAAGTTCTATGTTTCACTTTAAGTGACCTCAGTAACACAGAGACCATCCCTAGATACGCATAGTTGATTGTTGATAGCAAGAGCAAACCAGACTCTTATTCAAGTTGATAGCGCTCTGCGAATCGTGTGGGTTTTTTTTTTTTTTTTTTTTTTTTTTTTTTCGAAAATGAAATTGACCAAACACAAAACACACTCAAATATAACTATAACATAATCGAGCTAGTAAAATAAATATTTTTTAATGATTTCGTTGTTTTATTTCGTTTTTATTTATATTTATATATTTTTCTACTTCATTTTTAGTGTTATATATTTCATTGCAATGTGCGTTTCGTATCACTATTATTATATTATCTATGTTTACATGTAAGAATGATACTAAACACAAAAATAATAATTCATTCATTTAATGTTTCAATTTTTACTCCACAAAAATGTCTATAATTAGTAAATCTAATAAGGGGATATATAACTTTAAATGCGGCCGGCGGGTTTTTGATACATTTTTAAAGTGGCCCGCAAGATCATTGAGGTTGGCCACCCATGGTTTAGTTTAACACATTCACGCATTTCAATTACGGTTTGGGGTCTCAAAGCCCACCAGTCACCTACCTGGGTGTACACCTTGTGTGCATTCCTAATTTCATTAAAATCTGTTCAGGAGATAATCGATCAAACATGAAAATTTTCTTAATTTAAAAATTCAGAGAATGAAGAGAAATTAAAAGATGTCTAACTTTAAAATTAAGAGAGTTTTCCAGTAAAGCACAGTTTGAAAACCAATCCCAGAACATCTTTCAAAAATATCTTCAAATAACCAAATTACTTCTTTTAACTTTTTTTTTTTTTTTTTTTCCTGCGAACTTTTTGTCCATAAAATAAAAATCAGGAACACTTTTGCCAATAAAAAGAGATCTACAAACTCTATTTCAGAATATTATTCTTAAATGCGTGCAATAAATGACAATTTTTAAATATTTTTTAAAAATTTAATACTCTAAACTTGCCCAATTGCAAGTGGTTTAAAACCAAATGCTTTATTTCTCTTCAGATGTGAGTTTTAAAGATTTATTTTACGGGATTTTTACTTACTTAACTGGATGTAAAACTCGAAATTTATGTGATTTCTATTAGTGATTAAAGATTTAAGTATAATTTGCATTACTGTTGTTTTGTATTTTATAATTCGTTGCCTGATTGAAATTTATGTCGCATTATTGAAATTTATTTTTACGATTTATTACATTTGTAGGAAAGAGAACGGCTAATTTAATTGCAGATCATCGAAAAAGGAACCACAATAAATGTTTTTATCTCGTTCATGGCGCCATCTATTGTTAAATTAAGTAACTAATCATAACAACAGTTTAAAAGCCAGCATTTTTCACTTTATTATAATTGAAAAAGTACATTTACATGTGTTAGTGTGATTATCGGGGTTATAAAAGTTTTTAACCTCATAAATTATAATTTTTTGGTATTTGCGTATTAACGGTACCTTGGCGACAGTTGCGCCAATAAAGAGGCACACGCGCCAACCGCAGCTACAGATTTGGCGCCAATCTACACTTAAAATTTTTGTTCCAAATAATAAAATATATATGAAACACTTCATTTAAAATCAAAACGCTTTCAAAATATTTTTATTCCAAATAATAAAGATTGGCGACACTTAAAAACCGCCAAGTCTGTCGCCAAGGTACCGTTAATACGTAAGTACCTTTTTTTTTTTTATCAAAAACTTTGTTTCTCTCTATGCGTGATTTTGAAAGATGATTTTTATTTTAATTTCTTTTGAAAAAAAAGAAAGTTTGAAAGTCTTTTTTTTTTTTTCCTTTGAGAAAAAAAAGTTTGAAGAAAGTTTTTATTTGATTTTACTCATTTAAGTGAATGTAAAATTTGGAATTTACTACCTTTGATTTACTGTTTTTGTATTACCAGATGTCACTGTAACAAAAAAAATTTAAAAAAATGCTATTTTTATTTTTCTCTTAAATCTTTACTCTATATCATACATATCATATCATTTACTTTATCTTATTACTTATCATTATTACCTATCACTTATCATTTATATATCGATCATACAAAGACTTGAAAATAAAATTCTACATATGATTACATATTCGCCCTGGTTTTTCGAAATGAGGATATCAGACATGCTCTTTCCCTCCTAAGTTTTAAACAATTTGCTAATAAAATTGCACAACATTTTTGTAACTCCATTCCAAATGTTAATAACTTTTTTTGAATGATCTAAGCAACTATGTTTACGCCATTTCCGATTTCAAAAGCCGCAAAAGACCTCGCGCTGTTCTGAATATTATTCATTGACGTTTCGATATCCTCCTTTCCGAATTGCCATGCAGTTTCTCCGCCGAGTCACAATTTCCCTCTTCAATTGTTTATTTTTATTACCTTTTATTTTTGCCTTTTAAACTTTTATTCCTTACTTAAAAATTATAATAATAATAATATAAAATATATATATATATACATAATTTTTATTAATTTAAAAATTAAAAAATTAATTTTTTATATATATATATATATATATAATTATTTTATTAATATTAATTATATATATATCTTACCCTTTTCTATCTAATCAATGGACTTAAAGCTTAAGACACTTCTCTCATTCGCAAAGCAGGAGATAGAGATTTCTAGGCACATAAGGTTGTCCGTCAATCTGGCAAATCGCAAAAAAAAAAAAAAAAAAAAAAAAAAAGAAAAGAAAGAAAAAAAGAAATGACAACGTGTTTTATGTGCTGAAAGTAGAATAACTCTATATTTTGAAAACATTAAAATAAAAAAATTTGTCACAGTATTAGTGTGATGTTTTTAATAAAATTACATTATGTATGTATTAATAAAATATTTATTTTTGCTTTGACTCATATGTTCCCAGTAATATATTTGTATCATACTGCGTTGGCCAAAAGTCATTTCGTTTATATTCACTTGTGGTTATATTTTATGATTATTAATGTCACCTTTGCAGATTTGGATATATTTCTTTCTCAACCTGACAAATCGTTGAGAGTGATGTAGAACGATGTCTCAGTTGCACTTTTCACTTCACTTTCAAACATATCGCCTCCGTTTCAATCGGCACTATATGCTAGGTTTTGTCTGCTGCAGGATAACTACATTATATTCTGCGAACTCATGATACGTGCATCTTGGAACATCTAATATAACAGATTCTAGGTTTCACTTTAAGTGACCTCATTGACCATCTCTAGATACGTACAACTGATTGTTGTTAGCAGAGCAAACCAGACTCTTAGTAGTTTTTTTTTTTTAATGAAATTGACAAAACACAAAACACGCTCAAACATAACGGGCGCTATCCTGTAACACGCATTACGATGTGCAAATACTCAAATTGAGATCGATTTGAAAAAGCTAAGTGAAAGTGCGGTGAAACAAATATCGCACTAGTAAAATAAATATTTTTTAGTGATTTCATTTTTTTTTTTTTTATTTCGTTTATATATTTATATATTTAATTTTGAGTATATATTTCTTTGCAATGTGCGTTTAGTATCATTATTATTATATTATCTATGCTTATATGTAAGAATAATAGTGAACACAATAATAATAACTCCTTATGTTTCAATTTTTCTCTCCAAAAATATGTCTAGAGTGAGTCTAAATCTAATAGGGTGATATAAATAATGATATACAATTTTATAGGCGGCCCGCGGAGTTAGGATGCATTACTAAAGTTTGGATTGATCACCTCTAATCAAAACGATTCTTTTCTCTCATAAACATGCTATGCTATATATAGAATGTGAACAGTATAACTATAAAACTAAAAAGAATTACGAATTTCTTGATATCTCAAATATCAATTGTCTCTAGTTATTTAATAATTGTTCATTTAAAGTATCTATAATTGCCAGTTATTTATACTATACTAGTCATGTGAGACTGAATTTCTTTTATATGTTCTTTCATTTTGATTGCGTTGTTTTCCAATGAAAGAATTTTGTTTTCAACTTGAGGTCATATACCACTACAACTACTGAAATGTAACATTCAGCTTTACATATCGTACCTCTTTTCCTTAGAGCCCAGCGGAATGTCTTTCCGGCCTACGAATTTATCGTTTTAATATTCGACATAAACACGGAAGCTTTCGGTTCTGCACCATTTGTTGGGTTTCGAACCAAATCCCTTAGTTCGGAATCCTATAATCCTATCATACCATGCTTTTAATTTGACTATATGATCATGCGTTCTTATAGAAACTAATTGCGGTGCATTCTTGAATATTTGGTATGTAATTAAAGCCACACTTTCAAAATGCTGTAAAAAAGAACCAATCGTCACAATGAGTTTAAAATTGAACTGAAGATACTAGAAGAAAGGGGAAATGATACGGCATCATAAAAGTTCCAAAATGTATTAATAGAGGACGCTGTAAGTAGCATAAAAAAAGTGAAATCGGCAGCCAGTGATATTTTGAATCGAAATGACAACGTATTTGGCATGAGTTGCACATTAAACCAACTGTAGTGTTCAATGTGCCTGATTGTTTGTTGTTTTTGAAGGAAAAATGACTTCCAAGTCATTCAACAGTTGTGACACTGTTAGTGGAAAACCCATCCACCACGACAAAGTCATACCAAATTGGATGGGGAAAATCAGTGGAACTTTTTTTGATGCCATACCGTTTGCCCCTTCTTCAAGTATCTTCAGTTCATATTTGAACTCATTGTGATGAGTGGTTCTCGTTTTTACAGCATATTGAATGTGGGACTTTAATTATAATCACCTTGTATAAAGAACAGGAAAAATAATGTAGGACATTTTTGTTCGAGTTCTAAAATTTATATGTTTAAATAGCTAGTTGGATAGTAAAAGATGGATAATAAGAGATAGAAAAATGGATAGGAAAACATGCAAAAGTAAAATAAAAAAAAGGTAGAAACAAAAAAAAAAAAAAAATGCGTCTATTGATAAGTTACCCATAAAATTTAGGATCTAATGTAAGAACAAAACACATAGCAATAATTTTAAACAAAGAAAGAAAAATTATCAATAAATTATATTCAGGCAATGAATTATGTTCGTCAGTAACAGTTCAAAACTAAAAAAAGAAAATAGATTGAATAAAAAATAAAATCTATGGAATTCTAAATGATTTTATAAAAAAGTACATGAAAGAAATTTAAATAAGAAAATAATAATTGTTCGGGAAAGAAATTTTAAAAAATAGCAAGAAACGCCAAATATGGAATGTTAAAAGTGGTCCAGATTTGGTTTGGTTTGTCGCTCTACGGTCATTTTCTGTACACGAGATTTAAATAGACCGGGGCCTACATTTTAAAGTGGATTCCGAACCACTCACAAGCATCCATGCCCCCGCCAGGATTCGAACCTGAAGCCTGTGGTACCAAAGACCATAGCGGTAGCCAATGGGCCATTAGGCCGCGGCATTTCACGCAGCCGCAATAGATAGTTGAGTAACGGGGTTTTCAACTGAGTCAATTAGATTCTCGTAAAGTAAAGGTAGTTGCAAAAACAGAGTTAGAATAAAATAGAGTGCGTATTGGGGTTACCAGCCAGAAGACTTGTAACTCGTCACGTGAAGGGTATCAATTGACGCATTGTGTTTGGCTGTTGCAAGAAATGTATTTGAAAGCGTGTTTTCTTCAACGCTTCACTTCCGACCTGCTTTTTTACCCCTTTTTTTTTTGTAGGAAATAAAAGGATTAGACATAAAAATTATAAAAATAAAAATAAAAATTATAAAATCGAAAACCAAACAAAAATTATAAAATTGAAAATCAAATAAAAATTATAAAATTAAAAAAGAATCACAGGTTCTGTGATGGGTCTTTTTTTTTTGGGGACTTTGTTAACATTTTACCTTTCAGATGCTCCTATTGGCTCTCACCGTTCAGCATGATTTCCCAATCAGCGATTAATAAACAAAGGGTTGGGTGGTTTGTTTACGTTTTGAAATAGTTTACGGCATCGACAACTGGTCCCTAATTGTACCGAATTTAAAAACTTAACTTTTAAATTTTTTTTTTTTTTTTTATCTTACTTTTTTTATAAATAGTATTTTTTTTTTTTTTTTTTTTTTTTTTTTGAGTACCATAATTTGAATTTTTAGAAAGATTTATCTTAAATTTTTTACTAACATTAATTAAGCAGCCATTATAATTCCAAACATATTTATTAATTAAGATGAGGAGGTTGTGGGGTATTTCCCCCTGTTGGTACTCCGTAATCGGTACGCCAGTTGCCAGTTGCCAGTTCACTTCCGACCCTGCATTCATATATAAAAATGTATGTTTCAGTAATCTGCACAACACGTCAAATCTTGTCCCATGATCATTTAATGGCTCGGTTTGATTTGTCGCCCTGCGGTCATCTTGTGCACACGAGGGCTAAACACAAGACCTACAGTTTAAAATGGATTACTACTACTACACCACATCAATGTGCCTAAAGCTGAGTTGCCCCTTTACAGTTTGGGAATGATGTGGGTGAGAAGTCTGAATGGGCTCTGTGACACTCTACGACAGTATGAGAACGGAACCTACGGCTTAAAGTGGATTCCGAATTACTACAAACATCCATGGCACCGCCAGGATTCGAACCCGAAACCTCTAGTACTGAGCGCTAGCCACCCGACCATCAGGCCCCGCTTAAAGTGGATTCCGAACCACTAACAAACATCCGTGCCACTGCCAGGATTCGAACCTAAAGCCTGTGGTATCAAAGGCTAAACCGCTAGCCCATTGGCCCTCAGGTCGTAAATGGTCCAGGACATCACTAATCCATCCCGCCAAGACAATATCCATTTATTGTATGGGTAACACAAATTTATCATGTTTTCATAGGCTAACATTAGATCTTACTTAATGCAATAGTATCCCTTATTCAAAAACACCCTACTTATCGTGCAGCTATCAAATTTATACTATTTTATGAAAAATTGCTAATATTTTAAATGAAAAAAAAAAATTATTCTAATGTTTGAAGTTCTTGCAAACAAAAATTTAATTTATGCAAATTGATGTCTATGAATTTATTCACATCCATTTCAGCATTTATTTTTAACATACATTTTAGTCGATTCATAAATTGTGTTGTAAAATATCTAAAAAGAAACATAACATTTTGCAATATAAAGTTAAATGTCATATGTCCATGTCTGTAAAATTGCAAGCAATTATTTTTATCAATAGTTTATCATTCAAATTAGATGAAATGAGGCGTTAAAACTGAGAATTATTTCTCATTACGATTATATTTTCGCAAATATCTGTTTGTGTAAGAGTACAGTTCTTTATAAATTATTGTATTAACTTCGTTTCAAATTTTTAAACTGAGTTGTAAATAACATATCTTATTGGAATTTACAATTTTGAATTTTTAAAGTTTTATACATGCAAAATGTTTTTTTATTAATCTAATTTAGCATTTTACATAAGAATGCTTGGTTTAATAATGATTTTGTTTAAATCCTCCATAAAAGAGAATAATTTTGAAACCTGGATTTTTTTAACATTAATTTAAACGAGGAATTTTGTTGTAAATTGTCATAAATTTAAAAGAAAAAAAAAAAAAGGGGGGTTTCAAATAAATGTAGAACATTCACATACAAGTTGCATGGATAATTGGCAAGTTGCCATGTCAGTACATATTCAAACACAGTATTGTAAAAAGAGTAGAAAAATAATTTCCTAAGTGGTTCTAATTACAATATAGATCATTTTAATTTTCATTTAAAATTACATAACACCAAAAAGAAAAATCAGATGACAAAAAATTCTACAAAAATATTATTAAACTTTTGTCCTTCAAAATATTACTTTACGCCAATATATCTGACTAGCACCCCTAACAAGTAGTCGATTCGTCCGTTGCCAATTTTAAGCCAGATGCTAATCTTCTCACCGAATAGTTGTTAGAACTATAACACCATTAATATTTATGTTAAAACACTTTCAAGTAACTTGAATCTTTACTGTTTTGTTTTATTTAAATATTTTTTACTTAAATATCTAATTAGTAAGTCCTTGTTCTCAGAAAGTTATGAAATTCCCTGCATTTATCAAAATCGCTGTCAATAGACTAATTGGCATCTGCCACTTGGAAATAGATTTTGAAGGTAAATATGTTTTAGCAGATGGCTCGAATGCCGAGTTTCTTCAAATCCTCTCAGAAGCTTTGAAATTCGAATACGAACTGTTCGTTCCAGAAGACAAAGAGTGGGGTTTCAAAGAACTAAATGGAACTTGGAACGGATTGGTTGGTATGGTTCATCGCCAGGAAGTCGACATGGCCATGTGTGGTATTATGCTCACAGAAGAAAGACAATTCGTCGTCAATTTCGGCCAATCTTACGATGTTGCGCAGAATGTGATTGCATTAAAAGCGCCAGGACTTTCGCCAAAGCCACTAGCTTATGTTTATCCCTTTACGCCAGCAATCTGGTTTGCGATTGCAACTCTAATTATTGTTATGCCAATCTTGTGGAGATTTCTATACCTTTCACCGTTACCGCTATGGAAACTTTATGCTGACGTTTTTGTGACATTCCTAAATGGCTCGTCGCCTGTCAAGATTTCAGTTTTCGAGACTACATCCTTTTGGCATCATGGATTATTGCAATGTTTTTCTTATCTCGATTCTACATAAGCGTTCTTTTATCATTTCTGACGTTGCCTTTACGGGAAACGAATATTCGTACCATATCGCAGCTGTCTAAAGCCGTCTCTGCTGGAGATTATCAATGCTTTACTTATAAGGGAGGGATAATCCACGAAATCTTCAGGCAGTCTCGTCAACCGGACGCGAGATTCATTGGTAATGCCATCATACAAAACAACTGGTTCGTGAACCCGAGCATTGAAGACGTTAAAAAAATCATTTTGGGAGGAAATGTAGCAGTGCTTGCAATGAAAGACTTAATTGATGGCTATTTTTCCGGCGATGTTGAAGCTTTGGATGATTATGTTTACACCTATCCGGTTGGGATAATGATACGGAAAAATTTCTGCTGCAGAAAGTCAATCGATCGCAAGCTCCGTCGCATTGTAGAAAGTGGACTTTATTGCAAGTCTAAAAATCACTATTATTTTCGCACGTTTCTGAAAGATAAAAAATATGAAAAAGAGCGATTAAAGGCAACACAAGAAAATTATAATCCATTGTCTGTGGTTGATCTTTCTGGCGCTTTTTGCTCGTTGCTTTAGGAACGATTATATCACTTATTACTTTGATATTGGAAATTATTCATGCAAGGCTAAAATTATTTGCATTTCATCCTGCTTAATCTACTTCTAAAATAATTATCACTGTCTTCAAGTTAATTTACTATAACTAATGCTCCTCCAAACATATTGCTTTTTATAACTAAACTCATCCAAACATATTCATAATCATCATCAATGGCACAACAGCCCCATGGTGGGCCAAGGCCGTCTACTTGCTGGTAGATTTCGAGATAGGAGATGTTTTCTTTTTATGGCGTAGGATTGTCAGCACTACTTGTTGTTCTCTACAGCCATATTAGAGCGAGACCTACGGTTTAATGTGGATTCCGAACCACTACAAACATCCATGCCACCACATCCAAATATTTTTCAACATAGAAAAACCATTTTTAAAAAAAATGCTTAAAATATGATTTGCAATTTTAAAAGCTAGGAAGTTTGAGAAAATTTTTAGAAGTAAGTCCAATCGAAAAAAAGTATCAAACTTTTGAATAATTTATTAAATAGATTTATTATTATTATTTATTTATTTTAATATTTGTTATTAATGTTGATGTTCTAGAAACTTTCCTAGAATATTACAATATTGACGTAACGATTGTAAGTTACGCATGAAGTCATGCATGATGAGGTGTTTGGTATGCCGCAACTACCAATTTGTATATAATATGAAAATTCTAATTTTATAATACCTACATTTTTGTAATAAAAAAAATTATTTTTAAACATATTAATTGCATTCAAATTTTTATTCAATACAGAAGAACCACATAAGAAAAATAATTTTACTATCTGAAGTCTATCTTTGATTATCTAAAAGTTTGAAAAATTGTTATGTAAAGATATAATTCGTGATGTTTATTTTTAACTTATTTATACCATTAACTCATAAAAATATTTTTACATTGCTTTGAAAATAAGATAGTATGTTAACTATGAATTAGTGAAAATACACAATTACATTAATAACTGTATTACATTTATATGTAATACAAATAACCAATGAGGTGGAGTAAGTAAAAATAAATAGTAAAAATCTATAATAGTAATTTTTTAATATAGTAAAATCTTTTTTTATGCAATTTCTTTGTAAAAATGTCTATCGTATTCAAAGAGACCTTAGAGCATAAAAATTTTTTTAGACATACAAACCTTTAATAATTAGTTTAACAGTAACTTATTCCTACACAAATCATAAGAGTTATTCAATAATTTAAAATCTAACTTTTTGCTCATGCCAATAACTTATGTAGCAATGAAAAATGACAAATTTGGTAGCAAAAAAGAACTGAAAAACATTTTATTTCCCATATACAGCTAATTAATATACATAAGAAAATAATTTACACAAGTTTTGATTGACAGCGGTGACACGTTTGAAATCATGGCAAGTAAATTTAATTGCTGACAATTTACGAAGTGGTATTAATAACAAAGTCTACCATCATTTTTTCACAGAAATAATATATACTTAGAAGAAGAATAAGAATTTCATGAATATGAACAAAAAAAAAGGTATGAATTAACAATGTAAAAGTTATCTAATGTCATATTTTAAGGTAATGTAGCATTTCAAATACATATAATTTTTAATTTTAGAAAAAAAAATGCATGAACTATGAACTTTAAAAAAAATCTTCACAAAGACAAGTAAGAAAAATTCATACATTATTTCAAAATTGCTGTAATCACAAAATTATAATTTACGTTTTATCAAACACTCACAATTTTTCTTCATACTAGCAAGAGTATGTAATTTTTTTGCTTAAATTGATATTTAATGAACATATTTCTTTCATTTTGAAACAGATGTCTTTAAAATTGCTGTTATAGCTGTATAGTTTACTGCATTGAAATTATTATATTAACTTTGTTATTTGGATTAAAATTACAATTTTGTTACCAGCAAAATTTATCACACACAAAATTTTCATTTACCTAACGCTTGCAGAAATTTTGACACAATTTTTTGCTTAAAAAAAAAAAAAAAAAACATATTTAAAAATATACATTTTGTTCACTTAATAGATTCTAAATAGCATAGATTATCTCAAATAGCATAAAAGTAAATTAATAATTAATAAATTTGAAATTAAAGAATTTTATGCTTGTATATGCAAAACGAATTTTAATTACTGCTTAATTTAAATGTATAATATGAAACTTTTTTTTGTAGTTTTAAAGTATATTTTAAAGATAGTAGGTAAATAAATGCTCAAAATATAATAAACTTAAAACCTGATTAACTAAACATTAGATTTTTCCCAAGTTTGGCATTATATTTGAGGTTCTTAAGCACAGTTAAAGTCGATTGATATGAATTACCAGAAATTCAAAGCACATGTTTTTTATAATTTAATATAAAGTATTATACACGACAAAAACGAATATTTAAATTATCAATAGTATGAAATATTTTGGAATAAACAGCACACAAAAATTATGTAATTTTTCAATATGTAATACAAATTTCTACATATATGTATTGAAAAATATAAAAGAAAAATTGTTTTCTAATATAACTTTAAGCTTTATATGAAAGTTTTCTATAATATATGAATATTTTATTAAGTGTGTATTTCTAATTCTATGAAGATGATCAAAACTGTACAATGTCAAAATTTCTTGTAGTTGTGCAGCATTAGAAAATTGGGAATTAACTTTAGAAGAAATAATTCTAATTCATTTAAAACAATGGTTAATGAACAGAATGAAAGATAAATCAAGGTTCAATAAATGCAAATAATTTTCAATAAGAGACAAAGAAATTAAACTTGTATCTTAAGCATTTTCATAAAAATTAAACATGGGGGAAAAAAAAGCCAGATGCAGATCATTTCTGTTAGGAACACTTCAAGTTAAAAACATAAATAAAAAAATCATTTAAACCCTTTCAGAATTGATGTCTGTAATGAAAGAAAGGTAAAAAATATATACATATATACCTTTTAAGTATATCCGGAACTTTTATTTTTAAATCAAAGTATATTTTATATTAACATTTAATAAACTCGTTTACATGAGGCAGTTTTTAAATAACTATTTATTTCCTGAGTACCATCTCAATAAATAATATTTTTATGAGGTAACATCTTTTGTAAAATAAAAATTTATTATATAATCAAAACTACAAACATAAATTAATAATTTATTTTTATTTTTGTGAAAAGTGATTCGTGTCATTGGATTATTAGTAAATTATAATGTGAATAATTTTCTCTCTTTTTTTTTTTAGACAGCTGCATCTTCATTTTAAACATACTGATCAGCAGCAAACAAAATTAATAAACACTTATAATAATTAATCCTATCTTCAATTCTGAAAGGGCTTAAAAGATTTTCAAAAATAATTTTTAACTTTACACAACTTTTATCCCATTTATAATTTAAAAGTGCCTAATACACTCAGTTCAAATTCCCGACTGTACACAAAACATCTTTCACTAAGGGTCCAAAACAATTAGTTTTGGAGGCAGCAGCTCGTTATCATCCACTCTTCTACGCTTGGCACTATGCTCTGTACATTCATGTTCTTCTTCTTCCTCCTCCTCCTCGTCACTGCTCTCGATGTAAAGCGGTTCACTGCTTACATCGTAGTCCTGGCGTCAGGATGGAAGGCATTCATTTAATGCTATTTTTGCTTCATCAGATAAAGTGTCAGGAAATTTGACATCATACACAACAATCAAATTTCCCCTCCGATCATTGTCTTTGGGCAACGGAAGTCCTTGACCAAAAAATATGTGTTTCTTACCAGGCCAAATGCTTTCTACATTTTTAACTGGAATACTTTCACCAGTAAGAGTTGGTATTTCCAATTCCACATCACAAAGTGCCTGCAAAGAAAGAGGAAAGATGAGTATCATCTACTAAATATTTCATTAACATATGTGACATAGAAATTATTTGTATAATTAATAATTCGACATTACATGACGTGAATTTCGAGAATGAATAATAATACGACATGAATTTCAGAATATAGCAACAAAATAGGAAAAGAAATTAATAACTTACTATGGAAATTTGAATTTAAAAAAACTTCAAAATTTGAAATTAAATAGATTAATTAGATAGATTTGTCACAAATTCATATTGAATTTGTTTTGATACTTGGTTGGATTTTTATTCGCGATTTTGAAATAAAATTTTAACTATCATCCATTAGTTTATTTTGTTATTGTTGTACAGGCAAATTTTTGGTCTAGATCAGAGATACCTCAAGCTTATTAATGCTGTGTTCTGTTTATTCAGTGTCCCTCTGGAAATTAACTTTCTTTAAGAGAACAAACAAAGATATGATAACAAATTTGTGTTTATCTATTTACTTCTTAGAATGTAGTAAATAAAGAAACTGTAAATAAGAAACCTTGAAACTCATAACTATAAACTTTACTGAGCAGCTATCGAGTCTTAAAATAATACAAGTTGTACATACATATGAATAAAAGTTGTGTTGCATTACATCCGCAACAAATCATTAAATGCATGTATTCTTGCTGATGCAAACTTGACCCATGGACAATGTGCGCCATACTCACTTAGCAATTCTTGCTTATTAAAGATCTATCGGTAATCTTGACCGTTGATTGGTTATAATTTGCATTTTGAGTGTTTACTTGGAAAATAATAGTGTATTATATTACACAACAAGTGAAACACAGAATAGTTTTTTTTTTTTGTCTTCTTTATGTTTCCATCAAAACAGTTGGTTCACTACCCTTAGGAGACGGTACAGCCACTTCGGGACCGGTGGTACAAATTGCGGGGAAGGGGGGATACTTATATAAATTTTTATTTTTTTATATGAGTTTAAGGTCAAAGAAATATAATTTGGTTTTTAACAAAACATATTTGATAAATGGGATAAAAGAAAAAGAATTCTTAATTTAAATCAATTTCAATTGTTTTGGATACTTATCTATAAAAATAACTTAAATATTATTTTTAAAATGTGTCTTTAAGATCAAGTGTCAAATTATCCACGACAAAAAAAAAAAAAAAAAAAAAAAGAGCATATGAGCTACTAATGAACAGGAACTTAGAAAACTATTTTGAATAAATGAAAACTTCAACTGATATCGAGTGGAAGTGCTCCTACTTCACCGAAATAGTGAACAGTTCACGTGGTCAACTTATTTATATCAAACAGTTTCGTGTGTGTGATATATATATATACACACACTACTGTGTCCAAAAGTAAGCCCAATTTTCAATTTAAAATTACCGGGGCTTAAGGAATTTCAATTCTTTTTCTTTTTAGTTTGCTGGCACTGTCCGTGACATCTGTGTGAAATGTTACGTCAAAATATTCATTAGTGCTTGAGTTACGCTTGGTTTTGTGAGATGCTAAAACTGATTCCGGCGATTTTTGAAATGTCTGAATTCATTGAGCAAAGAACTTGCATTCAATTTCGTTTGCGGAAATGTATAGAATGTTGCAGAAGGCATTCGGTGAGCGTTCCTACATTGGAAAGAAATGTTTAGAAGTGGTATAAACAGTTCAAAGAAGGCAGAGAACACGTTGAAGACGAAGAGTCCTCTGGTCGATCATCAGCCTCAACCGACGAAGCTCACGTACAAAATTCACGATTCACGTCACGATTTGGTGCTTGCAAACCGTCGATTTACAATTAGAGACCTTGATGATGATGTTGGAATTTCAAAATTCCATTTTAAAAGACGTTTTGAGCGTCAAATCTTGATTGGTACCGAAAACCTTGAATGCACCATCTCACACTGCATTGATTCTTCGTGACTTTTTCGCCAAAAATGAAACCCACGTCGTTGCACAACCATCGCATTCACCGGATTTAGCATCGTGCTACTTCTGGCTATTCCATAAACTCAAAAGACCACTCCGGAGACAACGTTTTGAGTCGATTGAAGAGACATTTCAAAAATCGCTGGAATCAGTTTTAGCATCTCACAAAACCAAGCGTAACTCTTAGTAACCGATTGGTTATGATTGGAATTTTGAGTGTTTACTTGGAAAATAATATATTATATTACACAACAAGTGAAATATTGAATAGTTCTTCTTGTCTTCTTTATGCTTCCATCAAAACAGTTGATTCATTACCCTTAGGGAACGGTATAGCCCACTTTGAGGGCCGGTGGTATAGATTATGAGTCATCAGCTGTCTTTGACAACCAACCACCATCAGAAATTTCTTTGCTTGTCTATTGACCTTCTTTATTTTAACAGGAAATTAAAATCCATAGTAATAAAATAAGAGCAAAGAAAAGGAGGAAGGGGAACTTATGTTTACAATAAAATAAAAATTTACATAAAATGTTGTTGTTCTAATGCAACTGGCAATACAGAGACAGTTAATTTTTATGCCATAAGCAAGGGCTGCACCACTGTTACTCATTTAGCACTACACAGGAGGCACGTGTAGCTTGAAGATATGCCACGGACGCGAGCAACACAACTCCTATAATACTCTACGATCCTATTAGACAGAGACCTACGGTTTAAAGTGGATTTCGAACCACTACAAACACCATGGCACCGCCAGGACTGGTAACAGAAACCTGTGGTACCGAGTGCTAGCCACTCAGCCATCAGACCCTTAAATTTACATAATATATTTTATTATATCAGTTTAAGGTCAAAGAAATACAATTTAGTTTTTAACAGAACTTATTTGATAAAAGGGATAAAAGAAAAATAAAATTAAAAAAAAAAATTCAAGTTCTTTCTCAGTTTAAATCAATTTCAACTGTTTTGGATATTTATCTACAAAAATAATTTAAATTTTATTTTTAAAATGTGTCTTTCAAGGTCAATTGACAAATTATCCACGACAAAAAAAAGAGCATATGGGCTACAAATGAATAGGAACCTAGAAAAGTATTTGGAATGAATGAAAACTTCAAGTGAAAGTCCCCCTACTTCCCGAAATAGTGAACAGTTCACTTGGTCAACTTACTGTGTCCAAAAAAATAAGACAAATTTTCAATTTAAAATTTCAGGGCTTATAGAATTTCAATTTTTTTTTTTCTTTTTAGGTTGCTGGCACTGTCCTTGACATCAGTGTGAAATATGACGTCAAAATATTCATTAGTGTTTTGAGTTACGCTTAGCTTTGTGACACGCTAAAACTGATTCCGGCGATTTTTGAAATGTTTGAATTCATTGAACGAAGAATTTGCATTCAATTATATTTGCGGAAACATACAGAATGTTGCAGAAGGCATTCGGTGAGAATTCCTACATTGGAAAGAAATGTTTAGAAGTGATATAAACAGTTCAAAGAAGGCAGAGAACGCGTTGAAGACGAAGAACCCTTTGGTGGACTCTCTACCTCAACCGACGAAGCTCACGCCCAAAAATTAAAGATTGGGTGCTTGCAAACAGTCGATTTACAAATAGAGACTTTGCTGATGATGTTGGAATTATAAAAGGATCGGTCCATTCCATTTTCGGCCTCAAACGCGTCCAATCTCGATTGGTACTGAAAGCACTGAATTCGCCAGCTCACAGTGCATGGATTCTTCGTGATTTTTCGCCAAAAATGAAACCTATATCATTCCACAACCACCGTATTCACTCCGTGCGACTTCTGACTATTCCCTAAACTCAAAAGACCACTCTGGGGACACCGTTTTGAGTCGATTGAAGAGATTCAACGTGTATCGCAGCGCGCTTTGAAGGCCATCCCTGCCGATGACATTTTAGCATGCATTGAAGATTGGAAAAAAAAAAGTTGGCATCACTGCATTGTGTCCTGAGGGGATTACTTTGAAGGCGATGAATTAAATTTGGAAGAATAAATAAAGAATTTCCGAAAAAAAAAAAAAAAAAATAATCGGTCTTATTTTTGGGCACAGTAGTATATATATATATTAAAATCGCTCACTAATGGATTGGAAAATGATAATTTTTGCTGTAGGCATTGTTATTTTAATGTAGTAGCTACGATTATCATACAGAAAAATCTCTATCGTCAAGTTACTTAAAAATCTTTGAAACTGCAGAACCAGCATCAATCCTTTTGGGACAAATCAAATTTTTTGTATCTTTACACTTAATGCTCGAGAGACACAGCCCCTTTTGACCAATAATTTATAATTTCAAAAATTGAAAGATTTCTTAAGAGTTCATTTTGCTTATCATAAAGTATATGAACAAGAGGAGCCTCTTTCAGAAAGATGGTCAGATAGGTTGAAAAATATTGGCCATAAAAACAACAAAATTAAGGTACAATAGATTATCTGATTTTTCTGCAAATGCTGTTGTACCTAAAACTGGATTTGAAGTTTCATTTTAATAAAAGTTCAAAAAAATATTTCTTTAAATCATGTTGTTCAAGTATTCTATTCTCAATATGTCAAGCAAACAATTGATCACTAATTTCTGGAAGATGTAATTCTCATAGTCTTCCCTTCTTGCAGCTGAAAGTTTAAACCGTTGAAAAATAGAAATGACAAAACTTTCCACATCACAGTTGTTCAATGCATTAATACCTTTTTTAAAGGCATTATGAATTGTATGTAAACTGCAAGTTCCAATGTCTACGAGATTACCCTGTCTAAATGCAATTCATCTTCATTTGGAAGAATAAGTTGACATAAGGTTCATCCATGGTGCACTGGAAAAAACTCAACATTATCATCAGTGGCGCAACAGCCTCATAGTAGGCCAAGACCGTCTGCATCTGGCAAATTTCTGGACAGGAGATGTTTCTGTTTTTGCGAGGTAGGTTTTATGCCATAAGCAAGGGCCACAGCTTATTACCTAGAAGGCACGTGTAGCTTGGAGATATGCTACGGACGCGACAAACACTACCCCCACAACGCTATAGGATCCTATAAGACCGGGACCTACGGTTTAAGGTGGATTCCGAACCACTACAAACCCATGACACCGCCGAGACTCGAATCCGAAACCTGTAGTACCGAGCGCTAGGCACTCGGCCATCAGTTGAATTGTAAAAGTTACTGCTTAACTAGGCAACATCTATGGGTTTATCCCATTGCAAAAGTCCATAAAGAAAGGGCGGTACGAAAATCTGTGAATTTACATGTAAGTTGTTATGTTACAGCGAAGTCAAAAATAGGGGTTCATTCGTAAAAACGGGGTTCATTACCTCTCCCATTTTCACTTTTCCAACCAAAACAACAACAGCATCTGCTCTTTAGTTTTGAGAGAACCCAATCCAAACTATAGCATATCATTCTTGGTTTGTATGATTATTCCGCAGTCCACTTCTCTATCCTGAGACGCCAGTTGCTCTATTAAATCATTCCTTCAAACTAATAGAAAGGAATGCCAACTGCTCGTGTGACATTATTCCTTCAACCAATAAGTGGAAAGACATGATTAGCTTGTTCATGTGTGTCACAGCCTGAGATCTGATCTGAGAAATTTTGTTTGGATCAGGAATGATATTAATTAAAAACTATAATATGTAATTGATTTACACAACAATAATAAAACAATTGAATAATTAATAATAATAATTTAAATGATATTAATTTTAATTGATTTTTGAATTAAAAGCATGATATTCGAAATTTCAAGAATAGTTATTGAATTTTAGAAAGTTTAGTATATTAAGGTCTATTATATAATTGTATGAGGTCTGCAAGTAGCTACTAATATATTACTAAATAATTATTGTATGCTAAAAAATGACTAAAAAATGATAAAAAGTAAAATGAAACTTCAGATTTTAATATTGATAAGAAAATTTATAAACAAATTTTAATAAGATGTTGAATCATTTTATTTACAGCTTTCAATAAAAAGTTTTTTAATTACATTTTGTGTGTGTATTCCTTAATTTCCGAGTTTGTACTATAAATTTAAAGATTACTATATTTTTGATTAATAATAAAATTAACAAAAATATAAATTAAAATCTTTTTTTAAATAAAGTTACTTAGAAATTTTTTTCAAAATAATGATTTTATAGAGATAAGGTATTTATATGTTGTTTCAATAAGTCTTTTTTACTTTTGTGTATTTTATTCATTGCTATTTTCTGAGATTTTATTGTAAATTTAAAGATAAACATACTTATAATTTAATTTTTAAAAATACTATATTTACAAAAATATATATTAGCAAACTTGAAAAGAAATGGAGTTATATTTAAATTAAGTTATATTATTTCAAAGTAACAATTTTATAAAGATGAATTTAGAATTAAAAATCAGTTTTTGTGTTTTAATTTAATGAAAATATATTTGTACCTCAAAAGATATAGAAGATTGTATATTCGATTTGTGATATATATATTTATATGTGATTATATATTTGATATGTGATTTTAAAAAACCTAAATACATGAGTTTTTACGAGATTAGATTTGAATGAAAAGTTAGATTAAGGAACTTTAAATTATAAATAAAATAGTATCAAATTAGACAGAAAAAAATAATTTTACTAAAAAATTTTTGACATTTAATTTCAGATTCTCTTATATTTTTTATGTTAAAATAAAGATATTTGCTAATATAAAATAAACAAAAGATAAGTTTTAAATAGAACAAAAAAAAAAAAAAAAAAAAAATTAAATTATTCACAAATGACTGGTTTCAACCATCTGCCTAAATTCTATTAAAATAAAATAGCTATTAGGTGATGAATTTATTAGGGGATATTCATTATTTTTAAACACAATAAACTTATGATTAATTATTTGTAAACTTTTGGTTTTCTCTAATGTAGGTCAATTTATAGCTACATTTGTGATTTGGAATATCTATAAATAAATATTAAAAAAGTTTAAATGAAATTGACAATGTTCATTTAAAACCACTCATGTTCATTAATGTTTATTCTGAAATCTCTAGTCTAAATATAATGTTGAAACTTCTCAAAACAAATTAAATTAAGCAGTAAATAAATTATATGATAGATAATTTTATGTAAAACAATTCAAGACCTTTTAATATGAATTGAAAAAAAAAAAAATTATTTTAAAGCTATTTATAAATAGCAATAAAATCAGTTTTATACTAAAAACCATCTATGTGTTTATTGCTCTAAACGCTTTCCCTCATGGGTATGGCAAATCTTCCTTTCTTCATCCAGCAGTTAATCCTTCTAAACATCTCTTCTGGAAATAGGAGCATTCACCAAAAAAATTTTAATTAAGCTTCTTGGTCATGTACCAAGCATAAATTCTGATTAAATAGGACTTGGAAAGTCACAGACCAATTTGCCCACCAATGTTCATATGATGCAGGTTATATGGGAAATTGCCCCAATTTTCAAGTTTTTTTTTTTTTTTTTTTTTTTGCGACATAACAAACATTTACAAATCTATATGAACCTCATCAATCAGCATCCAGCCATTTAGCAAGATTTCCAGCCAACAATAAGTTCATTGAATTTTTGTATATATCACTTTTTCCTTCTAAATTTTCCCTTTCAGTAATTTATAATAAATTAAAAAAAAATTAATTTTTCCTTCAAATTCTGCTTAGTCCATTATAGGATTGCACTTCACTTACACAAACAACATTTTGATGCCAAAAAACCCTTGCTCTAAACTGCAAGTTTACCAAATAATTAAATTTAAAAATAAAACACAATTATTTACAATAAAAACGTATTCATAATAATATGAGCCATGCATTTGTAATATAAACTAAAATAAATTTTCAAAAGAAAATGAAAAAAAAAAAAAATGACAATTTGTTATAAAATTTAGTGAAAGAATCTTGTAAAAATCACAAATAAGGCTACATTATTATACTACACTATAATGGCCCACTCTATATAAATGATTTTCAAAAAATTAAAAAATATATATATTTTTTAAATCTACAACATGGATTTAAATATTAAATTAATATGAAAACTCACCTCTTTTAATGTGACAGTATACTTATACTTAATATCACTACCATCTCTTTCGAAGATGTCATGAGGTTTATCTTTGACAACAAAGACAATATCTGAAGGAATCTTATTTAAGTTCTGATCTCCTTCTTCTTTGAAAGTGATTTTTGTTCCAGCTTTCCAACCAGGTTTCACATTAATTGTTAATACTTTGACTTCTCGTCTTATTGTTAATTTATCAGAATTTAACACATTTTTTTCTATTTTCATCTTTTTTGTACAACCAATGAGAACATCTTCTAATGATAAGTATAAATCATGAAATATTGGAGGATCTTTGATTACAGGAGCCTTTGTTGGTTTGGGATGGGATTGCTGACATCGACCAGAGCGAGTGCGTACGAAATGACCTCCAAATTCACCAAAATTTTGGTTGAAGATATGATTGTTAAAAATGTTGAAAAAAGGCTAGAAATAAAAGACAATTTAATTTAATTAAAATCATTGAAATTTAAAATTTTTTAAATCAAATAAACCTTAAAAAATGAAACAATACAAATGTTTCAGATCATTTCAATCCCTTAATAATTAATTCATACTGATGATATACATCAAACTTACTTAGCAGTATTTCTTGAAATATTACATTATTTATATACGGAAATTAGTAGAAGATCTGTATATTTAAAATTAACACAATTTGAAAAAACCCATTATTTAAGTTTTAAATATAAAAAATATATACATATAAGAAATTTACAATATTAAACAATATCCTTAAAATCAGAAGTAAAAAATTAAAAGATGAATTTTAACATGATAGATATATAGACTATATTTGAGAATAATATGGTAATTCAAAAAGGAAAATCTATAGACTACTGCCTTTAAAGCAAAAAAAAAAAAAAACAAAAAAAAAACATATAACAAATAGAATTTTTTACAGCATTAAACATGCAAGTTTCTTTTCATCATTTAAACTAATTTTCAAAAACTCTTTTATGAGTTTTTTTTAAAAGATGGATTTAAATTATATGGATTTTAATTTTTTTAAATCCACAGTAGTTGGGATAACTAAATCTATAGCACTAAAAAATGCAATTCTAATTGATGAAAACTACTATGCTTATACTTACTTAAAATTATTTTAACAAAATGCAACAGGAGAAAATACCAGAAAAAAAAAATAGTTGAGTGGGTAGCAATGGAAAGAATTAATCAATATAAATGTACAGGAATATAATATACATAAAATATTATAAAAATAATGCCATGAAAATTTAATTATGTCTAAAATGCCTTTTAAGATGAAATTTATAATCTGCATCAAGAAATTTTTTGAATTTTGATTCTAAAAATTTTACCTATTATAACAAATAATTATTCAACATATTGCTCATAAAATATTTTAGATTTCAATAATAAAAAATTAACTGCATGTAGTCTGTTAAACTGTTTTTATACTTCCTTTTATTATTATTATGGTTCTATAGTTCAAATGGTAAAATATGATTTTCATGACAGAGACTATAAGTGACAATGATTCGAAATTATAATTGTTTGGCATATCACACTGACTATTAATCAAAGGTCTAAAATAGTAAGGAAGCATCAAAGACTTATTCCTTACATAAAATAATTAAAAATATAATAAAATCTTATATGAAGAAATTTAAAATGATCTTGTATTTATATTAAAAATAAAATAGAATTACTGTAACATTTAGAATTCCCAAAGCAATTTTATTATTACAAACAAATAAAAACCTTAGTAGCATTATATTATAAATAAAAAGTTAATGAATCAACAGGAACTGAATTATGATTCATTCACAGGAAAAAGGTTTGGATGATTTCCTACTTTGGTGTAATAGCATTATCATTTCCTTTTAATTGCCTTATGTGAAATATATACTTATTCCACTTTCATTTATACCATTATTAGAACACCTTAACATGCAGCTAGATCATTTTAATTAAAGTACAGCTTATGATTCCACAATTCAAGACATAAAAATATGTACTGAATATAATATTAGCAATAATATATATATATATATATATATTAAATTATACAATTTTGAATGTTTTTTAAAGTCAGAATTTTTTTTAAAAATTACTGTAATTTTCTGCCTATAATATGAAAATCATACTTTAAAAACTTGATGCACAGTTTTTATTACTAAAATTTTTGGTGCAGACTATAATCCATAGCCATTATTGTCCGTTGGATGAAGCTCATGGGCGACTATTGGAATATTTTTAATGCAAAAATACTTCTTAATTCATAGTTGTTTACAAAATTTCATGAATATAGATTTAAATAACTTTTTTTAATATTTCAATATTTAATATTTTTTTTTACTCAATCAAATTTTTCTTGAAATTTAACTTATTTTTAATGTTAATGGTCTTACTTTTTTGTAAATATGTTTAACTAATTGCATAATAAACATATTATAAATATAAAAATTGTTATAAAATGGGATATTTCCTATGCAGCACTGATCAAATTATTTTTACCTATTGTAAAAAGTAAAATAATAATAATAAATAATGTTGATGTAAAAAAAAAAATGTATTAAATTGGTCTAAAATGTGTTAATTTATTAAATTGGGATTTAGTTATATAGGATAACTACTGCTGAAGAATTACCAGATAGATGCATGATGGTCTACTCACAACAGAACATTTTGATTTACCAACATGATGTTGTTACTAATGATTGCTATATCAGAATACAATTTCTCTAAATATGAGACAACTATTAAGATACGAAACTATATGTTTCTCATTCTTTGTGATCATAGCTAATATGATTATAATTTATTGACTATATTCATATGAAATCACAAAAATAAATAATGATTCTTTTTTGAGCTCATGATTCCTTTGAACAAACTGTCCATTGATTTGGTTAAAATTTACAATGTAGATCATGGCCAGAACGATAACTGACCAATGTAGTAGGATGCTACTCT
The DNA here is from genome assembly GCA_021605095.1 of Caerostris extrusa. Lineage (NCBI taxonomy): Eukaryota > Metazoa > Arthropoda > Arachnida > Araneae > Araneidae > Caerostris > Caerostris extrusa. The sequence goes on along the minus strand of BPLR01016176.1, from coordinate 15,976 downwards.
TATTAATTTTCTGAGAAAATCAATATTTAAATTTTAAATGCTATAAAGTAATCTCATGCTCATAAGTATTATCATGATGCAAGGTTAGAGCTATATTATGAGAAAACAAATTCCATGGCATAAAAAAAAAAGGCATACATTTCTATTCCTTGCTTGGTGCGCTTTTTTCCCATGTAAATTTCTTACGCTTCACATATGAATACAGCGAAAGTAATAAATAGTATTTACTAGAAACATAATTCTGTGTAAAAAATATCCACATAATTTCTTATTCTATGGATTCCATCTTCATGAAATGCATAATGACATGCAAACAAGCCAACAGTCTTGAACAGTACTTCAAAATTGAGAACCATTCTAAACATTTTGATTTGACATTAGCCATAAAAAAATTTTGTTGAAGGAACTAAAGGCCATACCTTTATGAGCATGATAGCTTGATCCTTTCTCCATACATTTTTTTTTATATGAAAAAAAGTATGGAGAATTGGATCAAGTTGGTCCTAGTTGTATTGCACTTGATGGGCCCTATTTTGATGGCAACAAAATAAATTTTGATAAATTAATTTTTTGTGTGCTTTTATTCAACAACTCTGGATACTTTCCATACAGAACGCATATACACTTTTACCTATTGCGGGGACAAAAATTATTCTTTTAAAATATTACATTTTTATTGTCATCATATGCTAATTTTTTTTTTTTTTTAAGAAATTATGTGTCTAGTACATCAAATAAATATGAACAACAAGAAAATTAAATTTATTTTTTAAGATTGCTGGGAAAAGTTATATTCAATATATTTAATGTTAGTATATAGGATTGTATTGTATACGAGTATGAGATTGATATTCATAATAAAAACAATGGAGTCAATACATTATACAGATATAGAATACCTGATGAATAAGAGGTTAAAAACTACCAGAAATTTTTTAATAGATAAGACATTGTTTCCATATACTAAAATTGTCCATTCTCTCCCTCCTCCTTTTCTCACTGAAGGTCTCATCATACATAGGAGAACCCATCAATTTTTCTCATTTGGCATTTTGATATTCTTTAACTTATCTTTTATTTTAGTTTAATTTTTATTTCCTTTCATATATTTTCCAATTTCACAATTCTTTGCAAATAAATCATTCTATAGACAATTCTAATTTAATTTCAGTTCAGACAAAGAAATCTGTACCTATTCAAAATGAACTTCACAGCCTGATGGCCAATTGGTGGTCTTTGGTATCACAGATTTCAGTTAAACTGTAGATCCCTGTCTAATTAGTCTGAAGTGTGCACAAAATGATTGTAGAGCGACAAGCCAAACCAAATGAACTTCTTTGTTTTGATAAAATGATTTGTTCTAATTCCAAAGTTCAAGTAAAATTTTTCATTCCAAGACTTAATAATAATTATCCAGAAACAATAGCATAATAATAATTATCCAGAAACAATAGCATATGAAAAAAAAAAAAAAAAACTAATAACAATTAAAAGTTCCTAGTCACAACCAACACATAATATAAATATCAATTAAATTGGATTGGACAGTTCATGATGTATTCTTGAAATCTCCTACAAGTTTGTGGATAAGAACACAAGCTTTAGATTATTTTAGAGGAATTTTTGTACAGCATAATTTCCTGTAATGCAAATGTAAGCAATGCACAATATACTAAAAATATTTTTAAAATACTTCTGGATTTTATGATATACTATTTAAACTTAATAACAAAAATTTTAAGAAATTAATTTGAAATTTATTTTATATACTTACTTGGCGGTTGTGTGAATCCAAATGAAAAGTCATGTTTATGATGCATATTAGATTTAACTGGATTATCCCCAACTTTATCATATTTACAACGCTTTGCTTTGTCTCCCAAAATCTCATAGGCTTCAGATACAGCTTTAAATTTAGTCTCAGCTTCAGGTGATTTATTTTTATCAGGATGATATTTTAAGGCCATTTTTCTATATGCCTTTTTGATGTCGTCTTCAGAAGCATTTTCAGGTACTCCCAAAACATCATAGAATTTTTTCCCCATTTTTATGTCTTAAATAAAAAAAAATATTCAAATGTAGTTAAAAAAAGATGTGCTACATTTAATAAATACACATAAGAGTATGAATAAAAAAATTATTTGCACTAAGGTAATAGAATCTTATTTAAATAATTATAAAAGGCAAATATATCATTTTTTGCCATAATCTTGTTGCTGTACATTACACTTTGCCTGTCAACAAGCTATAGGCATTTTTATTTATTTATTTTTAAATCTTTTAGACTAAGCTGTAAGGAATAAATGCATTAAGGAAAAATGCTTTCGAAGTTGAGCCCAGTGTTCCTTTTAATATACTGACACCTACTAGTGTACTTAGTAATGTAACTTTTAATGAAGACTTGAAAGTGAAATTTATCAAGCACGAAGAACACCCAGAGTTGTTGCATCAGATGGCTCTCGAGATCATCAATAATATTTCTCCTCGAGCCCTGGTTATTTACACTGACGGAAGCAAATCTGACTCTGGAAGAACAGGTAGCGGAATTTTTATGAAGACAAGTACAGGAGAATTTAGATATTATTTTAGAAACCCGGACGGGAGGCTCAGTATTCTGCTCAGAATTAACTGCTATAAGTGAAGCTCTGAGCCTAGCTTTTTAAGACTTTAAAGTACCTGATGTTTGGATTCTGACTGATAGTAAGAGCTCAATACAGTATTTGAAAGATTGGCCAAGCATCTTGGACAAATTGGCGCAGGATATAGTTTCTAAACTAGCTGTTTTGGACCAGATCGGAACGGTGTGCTTGCAGTGGATTCCCTCCCATGTGGGCATCTACGGAAATGAAATTGCTGATCTGCTCGCTAGGAAGGTTGCGAACTTCCCAAAGCTTCTTCTTCCAATCTGTTAGCTTCAGAGGTTCATTCCATGACTTTAGCCAGAGTGAATACCACTTGGAGGTCGCCACCAATTCATGCATGGTACGCCGCTAAATATCCTGGTATGTCCTTGCAGTGCTCCTGTCCTAGACCTGCTCAAACGGCTTTAACTACACACTAAGGACTGGCCACACTAAGAGTTTGACCTTCAATGGAGACGAGAAGACATATACCATTTGTCATTGTTCGGCCCTCGCGTCTCCCTCTCATATCATCGACAGGGCTTGGTGCCTCTGTGAGGCAACTGTTGAATGAGGGGAGGACAGTTTACGAATATTGATGCAGCATGATCTACTGGACTTGTTTTAGGATTCTAAATCAAGGGATAAGCAACAATAACAAAATGCTTTAACATCTCAAAGAATGTGTTTGGCTAAGTTTCATAAATTTCAACGGAGGTGTGTATTCTATTTCAATTCTTACAAATTTAAAAAATGAGATAGCTTTTTTTTTCTTCTCAAATTGTTGCCACAACTAAACTGAACTTAATATTTTCACTCATATGTACAAAGCAGAAATTTTGAATGTAAATTGCTGATAAGTTACTTAACATAATAAAGAACAAATATATTTTACTCATACCTAAATATATACAGATAAATAATAATAATAAAAATACTCTAATTATTCGATAAAAATTATAAATTTATATAATAAGCCAGAGTTTTTTATATCGGAATGGCAGAATTACAATTTTCACAATGAATTGCACTAAACTTGCATGATTTATTATATCACAAATGGTAATGATTTGCAGAATTTTTATATTTGGCAATTCTACATACTTCACACTTAGTGTGAAGTGGTACTCTGCCAAAATAAGATAAATAGCATGTGATTTGATACTGTCTCTCTCTCAATCACAGTAAAAGTGTTTCAAATACAAAGATTGTATATAGAGAGAAAGTGTGAATTAAGAAGTTTTAGAATGATTCAAAATTGCTTTTTCAAATTTGGTATGGAAATAGCACAACACAATTTCACATAAAATATGGTTGCATAAGTAAGTGAAAAAGTAGAAGATGCTGAATGTCTTCAATTTCTGTTCTGTTCAACAAAGTAATGCTGCCCGACAGCTGTACCATTGTGCAATTCTATTTCAACCGCATCAAATGTTTAATAGCATACATAAGCAAAATGTGTGAAACTTGATTATTAGATACACAATATAAGAAGTTGCTGAATGACAAAAGTCGAGGAAATTTTCCAACATCCTGTTAACAAACATCTAAAAAGTATGAAAATCTTGTGTACAAGATTTCGTCAAATGTCTGAACCTTGTACAATAAATATTGGTTGCTGATGGCAATAGGCATGAAATACTTGGCATTTTCCAGAATATTTCATTATCAATGCAATGCTGCTATCAGTTCTATGTTTTAAAGTATAGTCACAAATTTAGTACCTGCTGTAACTTTACAATAAAGATGATAAAAAACATTATTTGTCTTTCCTTCAGGCATATTTTGGCTTTTTAATAATGTTAGTGATCTTAATTTCCTATGTGAAATTGCATGTGTTTGCTTTTCTTTATCTTTCTACCAAATTTGAATGATAAGTTCTAAATCACCTTATATGTGTGTATTTTACACCTAAATGATAAATTGTTTATTTTTCTAATTAGCAAATGTCTAAAAATATATAAGTGACTTTGTTATTGTCTTGCCAACTGAAATCTAAAATGGACAGTCAATATTCATCAGAGATCTGTACATGTATATGACATTCTTATTCTTATATAAACATAACATTTTTAATTCTTACACGAAATTGGATGTCACAATAATAGGCAAAATTAACATATTTATTACAACTTTTGCAAAGAGATAAATGTGCATAAGAATTACAATGAAAATAAAAACAGTTATCTATTAAATCTACACATATAAAAATAGATGTATGTATATGTTCCAGTATAACTTAAAAATTATAACATTTAAAGTGCTAATTTCTTTCATTGAATTCACTCTTAAATAAGTGTAATTAAAAAACATCCTAATTAATTTTTAATTAAATAAAAAAAAAACTTAATTTTATGCCTGGTACCATGATGTGATTGGTTCATCTATACTTTTAAAATTTATCTTTAAAGATGTTCTTAAAATTAAAATGCTGAATTTCTGAAGTATATGTAATTGTATTCATTTCAAGCATATTGTCTGTTTCAAAATAAATTTTATTTATGAATAGTTATTAAGAATTATTTTTCCTTTGCAATTTACCAAACTATAACTTGCACTTTTCACCATTACGTTTCCATAATAAAATTAATCATAACTGAGAATATTTCATTTCATGTAGTTGCGCAACACATCGAGTTAAGCTCATTTACTCTCGTGTATGATATAAAGGGGAAAATTATTAGTAAACCAGCTTTCACTAATACTTATCTGTCATGCCTTAACTTCCTTTATGAATATACAGTAATTTTTCATCATTGATATTAATTTTACTTTGAAAAATATGCATTTCCTCTGAAGTTTGCTTTTAATCTTCAATAGAATTTCTTTGACAAAGATATGATAGAAATACTTTTAATAGAAACCTTTCTTCAAAAAAGAAAGAAAATTTACAGATTCAATGCAACAGCCTATAATATGCACTGAGAAATTCCAATTTTTTTTTTTTAAGACATCATACATGAAAAGCAAAAAAAAAAAATTACAGTAATCGAAGTAAAAAAAAAATTGCTATATTCTTGTACTGAAATTTTAATTGTTTGTTAGAAAACTAATTAGAATTTCAAGTACAAATTAGTTTGTTCAAAATTTTAAAACCTAATATTTGAAATAGCCAGAAGAGTGGAAGTATTTTTGTGTAGGTTAATAAAAATTTATTTTTATTTTGGTGTAATCATCAAATTGAATTGAGGAAATAAACAATATTTACAGCAAAATTAGTAATTAGCACACATTAACTGAAAAGTATCAATAACTTTCAATACCTTATGGATTTTTAATAATTGAATTAATTCTAATAATTGAAACTACATTATAAATCAATAATTATTTTAAAAACTATGTAGAAGATGTCGACCTCAAATGAGATTATCCTGCAGTGAAATTTAGTAAATTTTTGTTTTTGTCAGCAGTTTGGAGGAAGGGGGTGTTAAGTGGCAAAACACACCACACTGCCTTCTTGTCACATGACCATCAACCACAAAATTAACATCATTATAATAAAACAAATTTTTGAAATAAAATTGAGATTTCAGTAACATAGAATTAATTTAGAGATCATTCAAATCTATTAGTACACGTGCTGAAATTTATTACAAAGTAGATTCAATATTAAAAAAAAAAATTAATACATAATGTTGCATAATATTTTGAAATAAAAATATAGGCATTAAAAAAAGTGCAAAAAAAAAATCATGCTAATTTATAACAGAAAGCTTACACATACAAATATTAACTTGTCCACTAAACTATTTTCCCCTTTTAAGTCACGACTATCAATTCTTAATGATAAAAAGAAAATATAAGAAATATTTTTTTTTCTCCAAATTTTTGAATAGCATTGAATGTTGCTTTCTTAATTACTCAGGAGAAAAAAAAAAAAAGGCATAATATACATATATATATTTTTTATCTCTATTTTCTTTTGAAATCAATTGAAATTTTTTAATCATGCACAGTTAAGAAAGTAATAGACAAAAATACCTTTTTAAAATTTCTATAGAAGCATTAGTTTTTTTCTCTTAGTGCACAGTTAATCAAAAATTTTGTTACTTCCTGTAGAAACTGCAGAGAATAAATGGTAGTTAGCATTAGCTATCTACTACAGAAAGTTACAATAAATTAAAAAATTGTATTTAAATAATAATAATGGCAAAAAGCACACAAATTTATTTTTAAAAAAATTGAAATTAATAAAATACAAAGTGAAATGCATAACGAAGATTTAGAGTTACTATAATTTAAAAAATGAAGATGATCCCAGCCAAAAAAACCAAGGTTCAGTGATTTATCACATATATCATAAACTGACTATTTAAAAATTTTGGTTTATCTGGGTTTTTTAAATCATTGCGAGAATTTAAGAAGTTTTAGAGTGTTATAATTCTATTTTAATAAACACTTTAATCTGAGTTACAGAAGAATATTGAATAATAATAATGTATTTCAACTATACATAGCAATAAAAAAAAAAAAAAACTTTCATTTTATGATTAATGTTGCAATTTTACTAATTCTTAAGTGTTTATCCCCTTGAAAAAAAAACCGTTAATAAAAATCAGTAAATAAATTATTAAAACGTTTCAGAGCCTTAAAAATTTTTAACATAAGAATTGTTATTGTTAACTTAAATAAAAAACGAACTTAGTAAATAATACTATACTAGCAATTAAAATCTACTTATTTATAGCCTGAAAGAGATCTAGAAAACTCTCAGTAAAAAACTCCCTTATATATAAAACACTGTTCACTCTATAAATAAAACTAAAAGAATTATTATTTTTCATTAAATACACGATGTTATAATAAAAGTCACCGTACTAAACTCAGAATAGATCGGGCATAAACACAAAGTTGAATCATAATAAGGAAACTTGTTTATTCATTCTAGATTCAATATGTTACAAAAATTAATACCTTATAAGTAGAAATTCAAAATAATTTTACTTACATTTGAGCAAATGAGACAAAATAAGACTAAATTCTTACGAAAACTACAAACAACTAATACAAATTGGAATTCTTTAGAGACAGTACGCTTCAGTACTTGACTTGATTTGCCTTACGATTTTGAGATTTATGCCGCCAATGCTGCAATCTCCAAATTATCCAAAATGCTAGTAAAATACAGAGGAGACGCTCAAGACATCCCTTTTGCATCTTTTTTTTCCCTACTGAACCTGAATTGTTCCCTAAATATTTTCTTTCTCAGGTGAAATAGGTTTGAGTTGAAAGCATCATAGCGACAGTACTGATAGAACCTGTTGGACTAAATTTTCTTCTTTAATTGATTCTGAATTTTAATTATTTGCTGATAAACTTAACAATACTGCTGAAATTGATGATGCTACTGAAATATGACGAAAATAATTACTAATGCTTACAAATGCAACCTCGAAACAAATTAATACTAACAATCGTAGTTATCTTCCTCTGCATATTAAAACCTTAATCACTAACCACAATTATGCACATAAAACCTGGAAAATCTTTCGTGATCCACAAAGTAAGACTAATTATATTTACTCGCAGGCCTTACTGAAACTTACCATTGCTCTTTATAAATATGAAACTTAGGATAGACACCTGCAAAGTGTAAACTGTGAACTGCTGCAATTATCGTCATGTGGTCAAGGCTTTTGATAGTCTGGGTTATTGATTGATTTATAAACTCCTCCCTACAATTCCTCTCCTTATTTAATTCAAGTAATTCGTAACTATCTTTCAGACAGACACTTTGTTATTACAGTAGAGAATACTGATTCCTCAATTCGTGATATACATACTGGTGTGCCCTGGGACTCTATTCTAGGTCCTTTCCTGTACACTATCTTTATCAACGATATTCAAAAAGACCAATATCAGAATTAGTCTGTATGCTTGCGATACTGCAATCTTAAAAGGTCGTAAAAACTTGCAATATCCAGGAAAATTTACGAAATTTCTCATTAACTGGAAGATAAAATTAAATGTATACAAAACTGAAGCATTTCTTTTCCCTTGCAAAAATCCTACAACCCTCCCTAACATTAAAATATATAATTATTATATCACCTGTTCTAAAGCAAACTAAGTATGTAGGAATTATTCTTGATAGTAAACTTAACTACAGATCGCATATCTACAACCTTAGAAATAAATTCAATACTCTATTTAGAATTCACTGTCCTTTAATCAATAGAAACTCTGCTTTATCTCTTTATCTCAAAATACTAATATATCTCTCTTATCTTCATCCAGTATTAGCTTATACAAGACCAATTTGGTGTTCTGTTACACGTACTAATTTTTGAAATTATTCTAAGGCTTGAGAATAAAACTCTTAGAATGTTAACGAATTCATCCTGGTATTTCTGTAATGACGATATTAGACGTTCTCTCTCGATTCCAAGTTTAAGACAATTTGTTCACAAAATGTCTGCTAAATTCTATAATAATATGCAAATCATTAAAAAACCCTGTTTTAAACATTCTACAAAATTACGATTACGATATTTCTTCCCGCAAACATAGTAAAAGACCTCGCATTGTTCTAAATATTTAAAAGTAATTCCTAATCTTAACGATTTTCTCCTTCCAATTGCGCTACGACCAAGCATTTCTCCTCTGTTTATCCATTTATGCTGCTCTAACTGACTTATTAGCCACAACTGTCTAGACAAAAAACTTCGCTTTTTCTCCTAAGATTTTTTTCTTCTGATTTGACCTTTGCTCATTTTGTTTTATTTTTTGATTATATGAAACAGATTTCATCAATATCTGCACTCCATTTTTTTTTTTTTATTTACTTCGAATTTTTTTTTTTTTTTTTCATTTTATAAATTTATTAGATAAATAAATATTTTAAAAAAAGGCATTTAGTTATCTCTTATTTCTTATTAACTCAAAGGGCATGGGAAAGCCTCTATGTTTCAACATCTAACAATGAAGGAGTTGGAGGCCGCTACCGACCTAGGATCTCCGTATTAATCTACAATAAGGGAAGCATCACAGCATTTTTTTTTTTTCAGCGTGTGGCTGAACGATTACTTTCATTAGTGTGTTATAATACTTTTGTTGATTTTTATTTTTATTTTCAGCAATTTGATGCAACCAAGAAATAATATAAAAACTAAATTTGTATTAATTAAGATAAATTTAAAAAGTCTACAAATTTATTTCTTGTTAAAAAAGTACTTAGGTATAATTTTAATTTTTATAATATGCGCATAATTGATTTTCTAATACATATTTCACAATATTTTCGTGCTTTTTTTTCCAATAATATGCATATTTATTTCTGCTTAGTATATACTTATTTAGATATGATCTGGCATTGCCAGCCATAATAAAAACATTATAAGATATTTAACTTGTTAAGCTGTGCTGCAAAGAAACAAAGGCTTATTTCAAATTATAGGTCCACAAAATTAAAAAAAAAAAAAAAAAAAAAAAAAGTCATATATATATATAAATTTTACACAGTATTATTTACGCAATTTGTTTTCACTGCAAATCAGCGACCATTTCATTCTACTTACGTATATATGACTAGTCCATCCACGAATAATAAGTTAGTTTATAAAACAAAAGTAAATGTAAAAGTAATTCGGTTAAGAATGGGTTCGGTCAGGACCGGATTTCCCAATAATCTAACTAGGCTTCAGCCTAGGGCCTCAAGATCAAGAGGGGCCTATATTCTCATTGTTAGCAAAATTAAAAATTACACTATTATAAAAACAGTAAACACTAACACAATGAATCGAAAATAAGGAGAAAATCTACACATATGACTAATAAACAACCATAAAAATGACGAGGTTGTCTTCATTAAGTATTTCGTGCATCGAAAATGAAACCTTCAGAAAAATATATTTTGATGAACTTATAGAAGAATTCTGTGTGAAAAAGTTTAGAAAGAAATTCTTCTAATATACTATTTCGAATTAATGTGTACTTGGATTGAATCAGTTCTTAAATAAAATAACCATTAACATAAACTTTAATATGATATACAATTTGATATTTTCTTTTTTGTGATCTGGATTTTGTTTGAATAAAGTTCCATTTTTGGTTTAGTTTAAAAACTTAAAATTCATAAAAATTCATACGTAAACTTTAAATGCGAATTATTACGAAATAAATTTATCTGCTTTAATCTTCAATGTATTGAATCTATTTTATTTAATTTGATAGAAAATAGGATAATTTTTATCCGAAAACGAATTTTGTAAAACTAAGCCAGATTCAGGGGGATATATTTGTCCTGATCTCAAAAGGCTATAAAAAATCTCTGCGCCTAATAAAATATCAATTCTACCTGGAATGTTAAATTGTGGATCCGCTAACTCAATATTACTTAAATCATACATATTAACTTTTAATATTTTACTAGGAGTTACATTAGTAATTCGGGGAACAACTAAAAATTTCAACTCTCTTTCGTAGCTATTTGAATTATTTTTTTAATTAAGCAGTAACTTGATTTTTAATATTTAAAGACGCGTCATTTAATCCCGATACTACTAGATTAGTTTTTCTTTCTTTAAATTAAGTCTATCAGCACATTCTCTAGTTATAAAACAGGCCATTGAACCTTGATCTAAGAGCGCTCTTACTTCGTATGAATTTTCTGAATTATTATCTAAATAACATTTAGCTGTGCTCAATAGAACCGTTTTGGATCCACTTGGCATAAAGCTCGTAGCTGCAAATAATTTATTACTATTTGGAGAAGTGCTTTCACCGGCGGATATAAACTCTTGAGCTGTGGGGGAAAACGGGGTATTGGAAACGATTTCATTACGTTCTTTCTGATACAACTCATCGCGATTCTCTGCGCTTTTGCGCGGGTAGTGTAAACTTTTATGGTGTTTGCGTTTACAAAAACAAGATACTTTCGATTTGCAATTAGACACTGAACAATTAATTTGTAAACAATTGAAACACATATGGTTTTGTTTTACAAGCACAACTCTCTCATTCACTGACATCTTTAAATAATTAGGACAATTAGAAATATGGTGAATTTTAGCACATAAAATACAATTTGAATCTTTTAAGCCCGAAACAAACACGTTTGACACAATTTTAGAATTTCTAAAATTAGTTTTACTTTTTTGTAAGTTGCTTGTGCCTTCGTAAATTGACTTTCCACGCGATGCAACATAGATATCGCATTCTTCAGCTAATTTTACTGGGGGGAACCAACTATATGCTTGTCTTATAGCTATGTGAGATGCAATTTCTCTATCTAACGTTTGAAATAACTTATCGGAAACTATTAATTGCTTTAATGTGTCAAAATCCGACACTTTTCTTAATTTTAAATAATATTCAAAATTAGTAGTTAACCGCGACGCAAACTGCACATACGATTCATTTAAGCGCTCAGCTTTTCTAAAATTTTCTAAGCATGCTTGTGGTGAAGGCTCATACCCTCGCAACACAACTGACTTAATTGTCTCATAGTTTTTTATATCTTCATCACTTAAATAAGTTATTATATTAGAAGCTTTTTCTCCTAATAAATTTAACAGAATCTCAGCTTTATATATCTCAGGTACTTCTTTAATATTAAATGCGCGCTCCAAAGAATTAAAGAAAAAACTCCACCCTTCCGGTCGAGTGGGGATTCTGACAGTTAAAGTTCTAACACTTTTTATTACTTGATCAATAGTATCTGGTTTGGCTTCACCTTCACACACTTCAGATTTACTTTCATTTTTAATTTTTGCGAGTTCTAATTCATTTTTAACTCGTTCTAATTTTATTTTTCCAGATCTATTTGCCGTTGCTCCTCATTTTTACGATTATCAATAATCGTGCTGGCAATGTCTTTAACCATCTCTGGTCTATTTTTAAACACATCACTTTGTTCAATTGCATCATATAAATCTGAAATTGTTAATTTTTCAGACACTATCAAATTTATTTCTGCGGCAATGAGCCGCAGATCTTCTTTTTAGCACCTTTAAACATGTTTGCACAAAATATTAAATATATGGATTTCCACTTACTTCTTTTACAAAGCTTTTCACTCGAAACAACACTATCCACAGAGACACTCTCCGGCTCATGAGGATCAAAATGTTCTCGTCAATAGCACTAACAGCACTCACACATGTTCTCTTTCACAAACGGACTGTATCACACTCACACAATAAAAACCAAGGGTTACAACATAACAACTTTATTTACGCGACACAGGCACAGCCACTCGCAGCCGTGATGTTCTCTCTTGCCACTCTGGCGCTACACTGATCAGACTCGCTCTTATGCGCTCTCAGGCGCATGTGTACACACACTTTTTCGCCGCTAGGGTATCCTTGCGCGTTGGCGCGAAATAATTTTCGTGGGCAAAGATTTTTATTATTTGAATTTTGTTTCTGTGTAAATGTTGTGCGTTGTTTGATTAGTTATTGTTACAAGTACTATATATGGTGCTGAGAAGAAATGTCCAAATAAGTGTTCTCGACTTTTTTTTTTTTTTTTTGTGTGTGCCACATTTTTTATAAAGATTAGTACCAATCACAACATGTTGATATATATTACCGTAATGATGTATTTTATTATCATTACGGTGATAGATGAAAGGGCCTCCTAAGTGGAATAGCCTAGGGCTTCTTTTCATCTAAATCCGGCACTGGGTTCGGTTAATAATATTAAAATGGTTAATAATAAAATTAAGGAAATTCTTTTTATATCAAAAATTGTAATCCTTTAAAAATATAATCAAGTGATCTTTTACTGGATTTGAACTATAACAATTTGAGTAAAATAGACAATATATATACATATTTAGATATATAATGAAGTGTATGACATTGGAAATTTAAAAGAGAAGAATTTTCTTTACTTGCCATTAATGCAGCATTTTGTAATGAATACTTAAACTTTCACCATAAAACTTTTACAGTAAAAACTTCATATTATGTATATATACATCCAATGATAAAGATGAACGACTTGCATTATAAAACTAAAATTCAGTAAAGGATGTGTTACTTGTTTTGACATTTTTTCTTCCATTTGTAAGTTGACTTTCAACAAATTTATCCAAAGATGCAACCCATGATATCTATACGTATTTAAGATGATACAATTATTTTATTTTTAATAAGTATTTTTTAATTCATTGATTTCCTAGAACAACTTGTTTCGCTGTGTGTGTATAAATAATCTGTGTTCTTCTTTAATCTACAAATTTCGTAGATGCAAGTTATGATCATTCATGAATAATTTCTTTCTATCATTTCAGATTTTTGAGGACCCTAAATATGAAACACTTATCATATAACGTTTTAATTTTAAGCACGTTATCATGGTTTTGTTTGACGGTGTTTCTACGATGCACATGATAAATTACGTGTAGCGAAGACCGCTGTTGCTCTTGCTATGCAAAATTCATCATGTTTCTAGTTCATATCTTGTTATTTCTCCTTGTATTGATATGTTTAGTTCTTTATATCAAAATACTCTCATCTATAGGAGGTCACAAAAAGTTTCAATAAAATATATTTGTTCAGATTTTCTATGCTAATAAATTTGTCTTATAGTGGCACTTTCAAAATTTCTATAATGCTTTACAGAGTATTTTAAAGTCTCAATAATTATATATAATAATATGCTTGCATTTTAATGTATTTGATAATATTCTTTTATTAAATAAATGGAATAATTTTAAGTATTTGTTTTAAAAATATTAACAGGAAATATTTTTCAGTACCTTACTATATATTTTTAATATTATTTTAGCTTTTATTATAAACTAATTAACTTCTTATATTTTTTTTAATTCTTATATATTTTGAAATAAAATGTCGAGCTTCCGTTATACCCTTTCTCCCTCATTTAAATTTGTTCGTCCCCTTGTACCAAGCATATGTGAGAGTTAAGAGAATTGTGAAATCAATGGTAAATCGTACCTTATTATACAATAATATGATATATATTAAATAGATACCTTATTTAGATAATTTAAAATCTGTATAATAATATTAATAATATGTAATAGGGACAGATGCATATTTAGATATTATTATATATAATTGTTTCAGAGGGAACTCAACATAACTAATTAAAATTAACATCATTTTAAACAATCATTTTCATTATCTTAAGACTTATTCCATGGACGATAAATGTGGAGGGGATATAATCAAAGAACAAGGACATACAAATAATATCCTTTGCCAATAATGAATACTTATTTTGATACTTCAACTATTCTACAATTCATTATATAAGAAATATTTCCTTGAGAAAAAATTAAAACATTGACATTATTCATATACAAATTTAATTATAACACAATCAATAAAAATTGCAAAATACAAGTTAAAATTCATAATTATTAAAAGAATCAGTTTTGCATACATGATAGAAAAGGAAGGAAAAAGAATTAACAGTTTTAAATGCAATATTTAAAAGAATGAATTTATAAAAATATATAAGCAAAAAAAAAAAAATGTTATTTTAATAACAGAAAATAGTTTTACATTTTAATAAGTATGCCTTTTTTCCTCATGAAATTTTCGAAAAGTAATTAAAATAATAAAAGGCAAAGAGTCAATTTTATTTAAAATTAAAAAATAAGAATCAATCGAACTCATTGTAAAACACACGCAAACACGACGAACAGTAGCTAATACAAAATGCAAATGAACGACAAACAGGAAATGCAATATCATATTTAGCTCAAAACGCGAATATTGCCAAATATAGTACACTTATTTTCCTTCCAAGATGTCACCGAAATACTGCAATTTGATTGGAGGCTCCTCTGGGAGTACTTTTGCTCTCTAAGGTCTAGTGTGCAATTTGGCTGGTTCATATTGCCTTCTTGTTGGCTAGAGCATCTGCCTAAAAATGAAATAACTGTTAAGTACTATTTGTTTAAAAAGTTTTGCTTAAGATTTAGCGTCACTGTTTCTGGGATGAAATAAACACCTGGCTATGATTGGGCGACGCACCATGGTTCGTTCGTCGTAAGATCATCCATAGAGATCTAGACGTCGAACCTATTCCTAATTACATAATCAAAATTTCAAAGAATTTTCTTGAAAAATGTCCTCAGATTAGCAATGAGTTAATCCGTCGACTGCCAACCTATCACCCTGGGGTGAAGAGCTCCCTGAAAAGACCACGGGCAGCCTAACGACGTCTCCTATGAGTGTTTTTCCTAAAGTTAAGAAACACCATGGCTGTTACTCCTGAACAAGCGCAAGCGATATCAGGGTAATGGTGAGCCTTGCTCATTGAGTAGTTATCTCAATGCGTATCTGACGATTACTTTTGGCTTAAAAACTAATTGTAAATTTAATTTTGATGAACTGAGCAGAGGTAAAGATTCGGGATCTTTGACCGCGAGGTTGAGG